>JAZGTI010005574.1:0-25157 GCA_036877585.1 Botia kubotai
CGAACAAGGTCGCAATCTGTGATGGACCTAGCTAATTTTAAGAAGATAGTAATAAAAAAGATTTGCAGTTAAACTGAAACTAATGTCAATTAATATACATACGCCGCAGCATTCTTTAGAGCAGTTAGCATGTAGCTAAACGGATGCTAATAACATATTGTGTGCAAAAGCAGATTAAATAATTCATCCCTGAATGCATGGAACTGTTTTGTAAGACTGTAATCAAACATTTACTGAAAAACCCTTGCATCCTTTTAAAAACGGTAATCGCTGCATACTATGCTAATGAACTTGTGACCGTTCCGCCGTTCCCCGCCTCTGTAGCACAGCTATTCAGTGCTTGGTTGGAAAAAGGTCTAAAGTTAGCAAGACATATGAGCTCTCAGTGAAAGGCAGGAAACCAGGCCTTTGATCGTCACCTGGCACATCAGCGCCTCCTCCCCAGGGGTCCTCGCATCGCCTGTATACACGCATCTGACAGGTGGGGAGAAGCTCCCTACGCTCCCTGTGTGGGGCTCAGTTCAGGCAACAACAAACCAGGCAGCACACAGCGCTCTTTTATTAGGGCAGCTGAACTGAGTTCAGCTCTAAGTAATGTATTCAGCACTCGGTATGTGGTATGAGGTTACAGGTGAGACGGAAAATGAAGGTGCGCGTGTGTGTAACATGCTTGCGACTCTGAGCCAACTCATTATCTGCGCATTAGAGCTGCATTTGATGCGACGATCTGCATGAGAGCACCTGACGCGTCCCTGTTGCGCCTGCCGTGTGACTTGCAGACTGTTTCAAAAAGGAAGGAAATAAGGAAAAGTAGGCCCTGTTTTATCACAACTAGGATGGGGAAAGGAGAACCGGTTCTTATTCAGAGTAGGGACAGGTTGTGATGCAGAAGGAACACTGTGCTTCAATCTAGAATACCGGAAAATAAAAAGGTTTTAGCCAAGTTGTGAGTTTGCATTCTGAATTGAAAAAGCTGAGAAAGAATGAGCATTTTGAAATATTACAATACAAAAAAAACACATCCTTCTATTGCACTGTCTATTGCACACAAGCACACAACACCAATTATACTGTAGAGTGCAGTCAATGCAGTCCAATATGTTAACAAATGACTCCTAAAAGCCTGTGTTCTAACAATTTATCCTACCCATCCAGTTGTGCTACTACACGAGTGATGCACGCTCTCAGATTAGATTGCAATGCTTCTTTTGGGTGAGATATGTACGGTGAGTATTTAAATTGTATTCATCATAGATATTTTTAAGCCACCAGCCTGTTAATATAAATTCACCTTTCCTCAGCATTATGACAGCAGGTTTTTGTTAAAATGTCAATTGTTGGCACACAGGTGACAAATATACTTGTAGGTATAAGTGTAGTTTATGCTGAGAGCTTTGTTGTAATAAAAGCCACTTGAAAAATGTTACCAAAATAGTATTAGTAGAGTTCAGTGTAGTGTCTTTAATATATATTAACACAATATAGAATAACATACTATGATAAATCGCTTGCTGCTTCCTCAGAAATACAAAGAAAATTAGAATCAAATTCAGTTTCTATATCTTTCTATTCGACCCTAATCGTGGCTCTCCATATATTGACTTACTAATTATAACATATATCAGTAACTCTTTCAAATAAGTATATGTGCTTATGCTAATAATGGCACTGAGGAAAACAAGGCTAAGAGATTTTCTCTGGGAATGTTGGTCTTTCCTCTCCATATTCCTCTCTCTCCGTTTCTGAGCAGATCAGATTGCTGTGAGAGAGAACAGTGCTGCGGGCTGCCTCCGACAGAGAATCCAGCACTTGGCTGAACACTGATGTTAGTTAAGTGAGGCCGGCCGTGCCGTGACTAACAGCTCAATCTCCCCGACTCAAGGTGCAGAGCAGAGTACGGAGATCTCTGTAATGTGATGGAAACTCAGACAGTTCTGATATATCAAGCCTTCATCATCTGGCTGAGATGAGCTGTTCAAACGGACTTTGATGTGACAAGCATTCCGGAGTTTTCCTCAAATGCTTCATCTGAGCACATGCTACCTTGATGAATGTACGCTGCTGCTAACAGCTAGCTGTGTGTTTCTGTTAGTTGGAACACAAGCATAGGGAGGCATCAAGAAGCAGTTTTGTTACAGCTGCTTCTACATGTCAAAGTGATCAACAAAGGAAGATAAAAAGAGCTTTTTAATTCATCTCAATAACCCCTGCAAGTGCGCAGCATGCTTCCATCTTTATTCACAGGCACTCAGTTCAAAAAGTTGTTTTGTTTTAACCAATCATCTGAGACTTCCTGACATGCTGACTCTGATTGGCTCTAAGTTGTGATGTCATAAGCTTTGCTAATGATGACTGAAGAAAGAAATACGTTTTAAAGCATGTTGTGATACGTTTCAGCATGCACTTACAAGTATTGACTAATTCAAACATAATGAAGTGATTTGTTCTTACCATTTATGATCATTAAAATTCTGAGATTAGTTGTAGGACAGACTAGTGGCAATTATATTCGGCTATTTGTCTAAAAATCTCCTTCATTACTCATAAACTATTTCTAATATACCTCCCACCAACCATCTATTGGTAACTGCAAAAATAATAGACTTAAAATGAGCAAGACTAGATCATAATTTCACACTTAAAAGAGAGGTTACAGTTGCTCTTATTACGTGGCTAGACAATTGTATTGAGGTAATTGTAACACTTGAAAAATAAAGCACTGTACTGTACTATTTTACTGTAACTACTGAGCTGTGACCCCAGGGCCTTTAAGAGCCCTCCAAAATATTGGTCACTGCCAAAATTTGTATAATCTAAAAATATAATGACTTATCTATATATTTTATATTATGTTTTCAATGTATTTCACACAGCTGCTTTAATGAATGGACCCCAATGGAGAAAAATGCCTTCGCCTCCCGAAAAATGCACTTACCACATCTAACACCAGGGGCTGAATGGGCCATGTTAGTCGAACCTTGACCCCAAGGTCAAAAACGCCAGACGCTACCAACAAAACAGCCCACGTAGCGTCTAAAACGGGAATAAGATGATTCTGGCAGTCGTTACGGAGCAACATATGAGCTTCACGGATGCTAATGCGAAGGGAAGTGGAGTTAGTAAGTGGTGTTTATCACTTTAAAATATTGCCCTGTCTTTTCACTGCATGAGCGGTGCAATTACCGGCTCAGCGGGGTGTTGTGCGCTTGAGAAGAAGAGCAGGCCACTAGCCGTGCCAATATACAATCAACTCGCTGCCCATGACACAGCCCCTGATTTTTGGCCCGGCTGAACAGGATTTTATGGACAAAATGGCTCCTGTAAATCATTAGAAAAGGCCAAGCAGACAGTCCGGCAAGAGGAAACAAGGTGATCTGATTTATTGCCTTGATCCAGGAGAGATTACTGTTCTCTGTGAGTGCTTGCAGACCGAGATCTCCATATTCTACAGAAGACTGAGGACAACAAACAAACAGTTTGCAATAAATGCTAAAACTATTGTTGTACATAACCATACCAATAGTGTTACTGCAATACTGTAATAGTGTTACTGTAATACTGTAATAGTGTTACTGCAATACTGTAATAGTGTTACTGTAATACTGTAATAGTGTTACTGTAATACTGTGTTTTTTGGAAATGTCTTCTGCTGTCTAAAGTTCAATTCAAACTTTTAAGTGTATTCAAACTTTTATTTTTTTAATTCTACTGCGGTGAGGTCAGGGCAATTATACAACTGAAATTAAAACTGTATGAGTGAATCATTTTTTTGAAATCTTTACAATTCACAAAGAACAATTTAATCAGAGCTGAACACTGTTTTTGACTCGTCAGGCAATCAATTTATTTTACAAAAAATGACTTAAGCTACTTTAGATAATTATAATGTAGATCGCAGTCACGCTTTTACTTTAAACACATATTATTCCTGAGAGCTAAAATAATTAGTACCATGAAAAAGTGAGACTTATTCAGTAATAATAATACGTTTAAAGCAATGATATTATTATATTGAGGTGGGGTCTCATTAAAGGTACACTTCGTTATCATTTACTTTTCAAATGTTACAGTCGTGCCCGTAATGAGGGTGAATGTAATATGCGTGTACTTTATATGCTCAGAAAATTTGAAATTATGATCTATTCTTCGCATTGCAAGTCCATTAATTGTACAGTTACTTAAGACACATAATAAACGGTGGCAGGTGGCTTTGTAGTAGTTTAAATTAAATAAAAATGTTACACTCGCCACATTTTTATTCACCTTTTTAACAACTGGTCTCAGAGTTCTAATGCTTATAAATAGTCAAAAAAATAAATCGCTGAATTAGGCTGAGGAAAGTTTGTCACGCAGTACCACAACATAGCTAATTAAAAACAGTTCCTTTCTCAGTCATCATTAGAAAAGCACGCTTAGCTAACGACAGTGAAAAGCTGCCAGCCTATATCTCCAAACTATGCACCCAATTAATGAGTAAATAATTATGAGCAAAACTGTGGGAGACATGCAGTACTTCATAGTCACCACACTCAGATCAGCAGAATAAAAGACTTGCCACCCTCAGTTCAACTGGTCCACCTACAGCGCCCGTTCCAACTTGTAACCCAAGGAGTTGCCATGGCAACAAAACAATTCCATTTGTCAAGTACATTTGCATTCGTTTTGTTGTGTTAATATTATGGGCTGAGTAAAGAAGTGTTAAAGAACTCTCTAAATTTAAATCTGGCTGACATTTGAATGAAATCCCATAATCCTTCAAAAACGCTACTTGACAAGTAACTTTGTTGAGTTCAGTCTAACATCCACAATTCAAATCAAACCCTAATGAACAGCAATTTGAACTGGTGAGGGTTAGCCAATCATAACAGAGTCATTTACATATACTGTACTCAAAAATTGCAAGTGGCACTATGTGACAAAACTATGCCACCTATAAAAATCAAATGTAAACAGTGTTACAGGTACTAAAGGGCTTTCTGTTTAAGGTTTAATGATTTAGTTAATTACTTACAAAATAATACAACAAAACAACGCAAACAGGATGCAATAAATGAACAAATAAATCCTTTACATTTCCTTCATAATAATGCCCAGTAAGGTATTACTGGATTCAGTTATCTTCATTGGGTTTTTTGTCAGGAAATACCAATACATGCAATTATTTATGTAGCTGTATTCATTAATTAGCATATCTTGTATGGTAATTAATTTAATTACCTTTTTAGGCTTACAACCCATTTCAAAGTAAGCAAATGTACAATAAAAAAAATGAAATGGGATAATTATTAGTCTCAGGTATAATATTTAAACATGCTGGTCATAACATAATACTCAAACAGCCTAGACTTATATTAATAATTAGCTTATAAAAATATATTCCATTCATCCTTGTCTCCACTCTCTCTCTCTCTCTCTCTCTCTCTCTCTCTCACTCTTCGCCTCTCTCTCTTGCACAGTTCTCATTGCCGATTTAACTGGCACAATTTCGGCTTGGCTCTGAATGTCACAAAGACAGAAACCTGAGGTATGGAAGGGAAAAAAACAGAGATTCTAGGACTGAGTGTTACAGGTTTAGCACATCGTGAGGACAGTACAAGACTGTCCCATTTTCAGAAGTATTTCAAAGCGCCTGGTGCAGCAAGTCAGCACAGGGAACTTCTAACTCCGACACCAGTGTGAACGTTCTGCCTGAGGTTTCACCTTGCAGCCTCAACATCTAGCCCTATGAAAGCGCAGGACCAAGAGGTCAAAACGAACAGAAAGGAAACAAGACATTTTCTGTGACCTCTTGTGACTGCTGCCATGATGAATCCCACGCTTTACCACAAGCTCCAAAGCACCCAGGTCACAGTCTGTTCACCCCACAGGGTTTGGCAGCAGATCCCACAGTAAAGGGCCGCAGGACACATGACACTGTGATGATTTATATATGTCCTGTAGCAAACATAGAACTGCAGTAGACAACTGCATATTACTAACAAACCACCCAGCACTGTTACTGCTCAGCTGTATTTTACTGTCTGTACATTGTGCATGGGTAGTTGATGCATGTGTCTATATACTTTCTTTCTCAACTTTTTTAACGTTGCAATTTCTATGAATGTGTAGGAGGAATTGTATGTCTGTGCTTCTTTGTTCCCCAACCGGACACCTTCCTTTAAGGCGTGTCATCATTTGAACCACTTTTTGCCTAGACGAGTTTATTTGAATCGAATATAATTTTAAATGTACAATGTAGTCTCTTAATTAATATGAGGTCATAAACAAGACATGCCAACAGTTGATTCCGGATGCTGATTGGTCAATAGTGTACAGCACCCACAAGAACACACATTGCTATTATTTACCTGTCAGGGACAATATCCTTTACTGAAAGGATGGTATTTAAAGAAGTTGCTTAATAAAGTAACTGTTTAAAGAAAATGTGTGTACATATTGTTTTTATGTTTTTAGTAACCATTTTATTAAAGAAATACGTCACTCACAGCTGTGCACTGGTTGCAAGCAACACATCTCACACTTCATTGTTTAATTAAAGAATAATCTGTAATGAATTTTGAGAATCTTAATTTACAGGTACAAGAAGGAACATCACAAATGTAGTGATGGGGGAAAATCGTAGGCGCGATCTTTTGTTCGACTATAAAACAAAACAAGAGCCATTAAAGCACAGCAAGGGCTTTTACAATCTCCGAGTCTATTGTGGAGGGTAATAAACATTCAGAGAGGAACCTGACGGTGCTTTGTCAATGTTCCACAGCAATAGTAGATGAAAGCTTGATTAATTTGGCTTATTAAGTAAGCAATTCAATTAGGCAGTTTCATCCTAGGCCATCAGGCACTCACATCCTTTGGATTGCTGTGCAGAGCATTCGCCGGTGTGGTTTCACGCGATCTATTGTCCACTTCAAAACAAAACCAAAAAAAAAGTATTCTCAGTCCTATTTTGGGACAGCTGTTCTTTCATTCCCAAATTACTAGCAGATTGCGCGGACAGATGACACAAGTGCTAATGCAAAGTGGCTAAAGAAGAATGACAAATTAGCTGCAACACTGTCGCTTCTCCGCGCAACTTCTTTTTGAAACTAAAGGCGAAAGGAGAGGAAATTACCCTGCTAATTACTGAAAATTACAGCTGCTCCAATTATGCCATTTCATGAGCTTTCTGGAGCCAAATCGCGTGACTCTTTAAAAACTGACATTTCGTAACGCGCAACAGGCGGCGAGTTCTTCGTCTCGTAACTGGCAACAGGCTACAGTGATTTATAATCTTTAAATAGTTTAGCCATTAAATACGCTGTGTGTCAAATCATCACAACATGCGTGAGATTAATGTGGCTGATCGTAGCTTATACTGTATAAGGTTTCCAAACAGACGCTAAGCGTTAGACGCAAGCGTCTCAGAGTCTTGAATCCGTTCCTTCTCTTGCGTTTCAGCTAGCGTCTTTTAAAGCACTTCCAGGCGATCAATTATTAAAATCAGCCTTAAATGGCTCCCTTTGTCAACAATTTTAGAAAATCTGATTTATTCCGTGGTTGAAGACTTTTGAGAGGTAATTTTTCATTTAAATGGCCTTTAGCATTTCTTATTAAAATACATTATTGCTCTTGTAGATTTATTTATTCGATGTGATAGATCATTAGTCAGATTAATGTAATGTGCGTTCTTTCCATTAGAACCGGTGGCACAAATTCCTTCCACTGCAGACCGTAGCAGAAAGGAACCAGACGATGGAATTTAAACACATTTCTTCTTTAAATACATTTTATGTACATACTATTGTATACTCTGAGCCATATACTGTTTATTACTAATGCTTCTTTAATATCATTTTCAAGTTTCCATGAACATATGCACATATAAATGCACTTAGCTATTTTGTTTACTATAAGGAAAAATTAACCTTGATTTTAGTAATACTAACCACTACAGCACTCACCTGCTAAACTGATAAATCCTTCAATTCCATTAACACATTAAACACTGTTGCAACTGCTGACTTGAAAACTCAAAAATAAATACTCCCTTTCCAGACTCTTCCTGACATGCTAACCTAGAACGTTTTGACAATATGTAAAGAACTGCTGGGTTTAGCCCCCACTCCCCTTTTCTTACTGCTTCAGTATCTTGTGCTCTTCAGAACGCTTTCACTGTCAAGGATCCAGCAGGCTCCACTAGAGAGAATTAATCACTCTTCATTTCCATTCGACTCGGTGCCCTCCGTCAACACAGAGCACTGAGAACCGGCTTGCACCGTTCTGGGTGAGCTCCACAATCCACTGATTATTCAACCTGAACTTTCAACCCCAAGAGAAGCTCCACGCCTCCCCTCCACCGCCAAGACCAGGGCAGGAGGGCATCTCGCTCGTTAAAATAACCCAGCGATAGTTAACATGGAGACCTGATGGTGACGTTGCGTCTGAGAGGGAATATGGAGTGACGAATGCGTTTAATTTCAACCGCTGGTGTCGGTACGTTGATGACATAATGTCGCCAAACGACAGTCGTCTGTAGTTAAATGGGCATTTCAGCTCAAAAACTGAGACTTATTTACTCTCTGTAATTCATCTTATTTACAACCTATATGTGCTGTGCAGTATTTCAATTAAACTATTGCTATTTGTTTTATTGCAAACACACATCCTTTCTATGCAGATTAGGCCTATTATTGAATATCTCGCACATTGTGAGATATTTAATGTTGTGCTGTTAAAGCTTGCTGTGAGTGAAATTTTTTGAAAAGACAGTTTTAAGTACATTTTGTGTTGAACATGGTAGCAGCAGTTCATCAAATGACAGAGGAGAGCATTATAAGAAGAGCTGGGCGTATATCCAGATGCACATTGTATCAATTTCACTGTAGTCGATTTAGGTGCCTAAAGCAATGCTGTACAGTAAAGCAAAGTAAAGTATGTCAGACCGGTCTGCTGCATCCACCATAACCTATCGCTCAGAACAGGCCTGCAAGATAAAGAATTGCGGCATGCAAATTGCGTTCAACACAAATTTGGTGGGCATGTTTGCTGTGTTACCTAATTTGCATAATTCATTTAGCTTAAACAATGTAGGAAGCATCCGCAAATAAATTACAAGTTGGTGCAATTAATTCTTAGGAAATTCAGAGCAGGCGTTTCTGTACAAAAACGAGTTGCAAATGGTTGACTGTGGATTTTTCTGCTTCACAAAAACAAGTGAACAACAATGGGCCACCCAACTCGGCCCAGAGCCGCAGCACAATCTCCACCCCGGCTCATTTCTCACAGTCTCATATTCTTACACGCCGTGGCCCCCGGCACACCCTCCTGTCACCTCCATGTTTGTGTTGTCCAAACTGTCCTTCTGCGTGCCGCCTGCAGCCCATCCATTTTTCCATCCAATCGATGCTGTGCTCGGACAGCATGTTCAATCAGAGCCAGAGAGCAAGCGCTTTTGCTGTGGCGAGAACAGGTGGCCTTTAGGGCTGAGTTTAGAAAATCTCTCCCTATGATTACGCCCGCAGCACTGACAGCTCTGTTTTTACTCTGGCCCTGATATGCCACCCTCGCAAATTAACGCAGGCACAGCGGAGCGGGCAGCACCCAGCCAAGGCAGTCCCTCGAGGGCCTTAATCCTTGTACTGACACTGTAAAACTGTTTAATTTAGATTTGGCTCTCTGGAGAGCTGCCATTGAGAAAGCAGGTGTCTCCAGCCATGGCGAGCTAGATTTCCTATCATAATGCCCTTTCTGACAGAAAAATCAATTTCCCACTCCCCAGGTGCCAGCCCACCTTTTCGTGGCGGTTATGAAATGAGCCCTTGGACGAGTGAGTTTGAGATGTGAAAGTAATTAGAGGGCTTGGACGTAATGGGACAGCAGCTAGCAAAGTTCACACAGATTTGTGCTAATTGCTCTCATCCTGGTTAGCCTTGGATGCTGAAAATAAAAGAAATGACTATCGTACAGAAAAGCACTTACAAGGTGAGCTAGATCCAATGCATGAAGACTATTCAGACAGTGAAAATGACATCTGGATGTTTAAACGAATTGTTCAACCAGTAATGAAAATTCTGCCATCATTAACTCACTCGTATGTCGTTCCAAACCCATAGTTGGAATTGCTGTCCATTGTGGAAAAGCCAAAGAGAAGTTTAGCTCTCATAAAATGGAGGTGGATAGTGACCAGAGATTAAAAAAAATGCCAAAGACCTTTCAAAGGGACATAAAAGCACCACTAAAGCACCAGAAAGGTTGTCAATACAACTTTACATTCAATGTATTCAAATAACCTGAGGGTACGTGAATGTTGCCAGAATTTTTATATTTGGTATACTATTCCTTTTCAAGGGTTTTGTTAACTTAGAAACCATTTGTTGAAAACTAATGACCAATGGAGAGTACTGACTTTGAGCAGATGTAACATGAACAAAAAAATATACAGCTAAACTCATACAGACAGGGAGCAGAGAGTGAAAAATTTATGCTATTCCGACTAATTCCCGTCCTACCGCCAGCACTTTAACAGTAAGAGAGTAAAATAAATGAGGACCAGCACACATCAGGGAGCAAAAACACAGAAGTGGGGGAAACTGGATACGCAACATTACGAATGCAGCCGCATGCGCCATCCTGTCAGGCAGGGACATCCAGATGGGATTACTTGAGAAGTGAAGTACCATATCCAGCCCTCAGACTGGAAGGCGCAATTAAGAGGGAACTTCTGAACTGCATGGTAAATTGCGATGAGACTCAAAACATTTTATTTTCTGCATAATATTAGGGATTTCTGATTAATAATTCATTATGAGCATGGATGAAGACATGGATTTCTGGATGAAGACTTCGTTCTCTGGCAGGTTACAAGTGACGATGTGAGGGTAAGTTTAAAAATGATGAGAGTTTGATAAAGATCTCATTCAGAAGTTTATGGAATAATCTACAATTTCAGCATGTTAGCAAGATATGAGACATATTTTGCTGCATAGTTTTTTTCAGAGCTCAGAGCATCTAAGAACTCTAAACATTTTCAAAAACTGGCATCCCGCTACAAAGATAAAAAACAAAGTATATTTTAAAAATATTCATTATTCCCAGCTTACTTCCTATTGAAACATTTATTTTTAAAAACAGACAGAAGTTTTTAGTTACATCAGCTAGTTACACACCCACACATGTTGCACAACAATTTTTTGATTGATGCTCAGTAAAAGCACACAGGTTTATAACATACTGTACATAGAGTCCATGTATCATATGTTCTGCTAATTCAACCATGTGTTTTCTATAAAATCATTCGGTGAGTGTGTCACAGCATTAATTAATTGTTCACACTAGTCTATAATTGTCAAGTCACCATTATTTATGTAGTGATTTTACCATCCAATTCAGATTGTTTTAAAGCAGCTGTACAGTAAAGGTCATTAATTATGAAAGTGCCTTTAAAGGAATCACTTCGGTTATATCTGTATGTTTTGCAGTATGAATAGTTAAGTGTAGTTTTGTGGCAGAACAGGGCAATGAGTTAAAGCTAGCAACAACACCTGCATTTAAATTATCATTACCCTTATCTGGAAAGAGATACTGTGAAAACAAAAACATATAAGTGTTCCTTTTAGGATGGTAATACGCTTGCAAAATCAGTATTTCATATTGTGATGTGAACATATTGTGTATCTCTGAGAACAAAATGAGAACTTTACATGTCAGTCAAGGCACCTACGTGGGCAAATCATAGTCATAGCCAGACCTTCCTGTTAAATTTATTTAAGACACAACCCTGAACCATTGTTTGCTACTTATTATTTGGTTTGTTTAGAAAAGAATGTGTGCAGTAATCAGTATCTTTGGTTATTTTGACCTTGTATTTGTGTATATTTGTTAAGTTTTCTCCTGAGCTACGAAAAGGAAGAATGACTGAACAAAACAATTTCCTTTGAGATTAACCAAAAGGCACAAAAACTAAATATTGATTTCATGTGATTTCATGGGGAACAGAACATGCCTGTAAAAAGCAATCAAATGCTTATTTCAGAATTATTATTTACTTTTTTAAAGACAAGACAGCTTTGTTTTTAATTCTATTAAAAATCTAAAAAACATTAAACATGGAATTTTGCTTTCCACGGTTACTTTGTATTGACTATTGGTAAGTTTCTTGCTTTGCTCGGGTCTGAAGAGTTTCGAGACCCTGCTTCAAAGCACTCCATTAAGGTCTCCCAGGGGCAGCCATGACAGTTGTACTTCAAATCTTAGTCTGAGGTAAAACAGAGGTTCAATGTAAGATTTATTTTTTGATTCTAAAATAATAATGCACTACAGATTCATCTCACCACAAAGAAACAAGACATCACCAATGAACGCAATACAATGGAAAACAAACAGTTTAACGTCTGTATTTTGAGAGGAGATGACTGAGTACATTACAATGCATTTACCATTTTCAGTGCATACATATCTGCATTTCAAACAAGCACAGAGACAGTCCCCCAGGCATGCCACCAGGAAGGCTTTTTTAATAACTGCGTCCAACTTATAAACCTGCATATTCTCCCCTTAAGCTGCAAATTTTCATCTGTGACCTTTGGCCAGACAGATTTATATGTCTTCCGGCAACAACCCAGAGTCACAGCTTTGATAAGTTAAATGACATGCGATGAAGATTCTCCACAAACAAAGCTCAATGCCCAGGGCAAGATCTCGGCCCTGGATTGCCAACATGTCCTGATAAACATGGTGCCACAGAAAATACAATTTCCAAACTTCCTTGCCTCATTTTTTTTGTTTATTTACACCTAATATACTTCAAATTCATGCAACATGATCCAGAGTGAAAATCCAGTGTTGGTATGGAACACTGTTGTCAACAGAGTAATCGTGCTTAAGGCTGTTGCTCTTTGTAAAGGCTAAAAAAACAGTCTTGAGAAAAGGTTGCTCCTTAATGTGGTTTACAGTCCGCGCAGGAAAATTCCACTCATGCATCAACCGTGGGTCTGCTTTTAATTCTCACCTCCTTATCAAATTTGTCAAGAATTTTTTGACAGCCGTGTGAATCTGACCAATGAGGAGCCACTGAATCTGCAGATCGTGCAGAGAACGTTTCTGATAAGGAAGCAGTTGATGTAGAAAACCGAGATTTACTGGCAGAATTGTAAGGACACACTCTGCGAATCAAGGTCAAATTGCAGCCTGCAGTAGGTCAGTATCTATAAAATATGGAAGCTGGCATACCATGTTTCGCTAAACAGTGCGTTTCGGACATTCATTGATGGTTGGGTGAACATACAGTTTCCATTTTTTGATCCATTGTTGTAGTCGACATGAATTCCCCCTTGACTCACATAACTCCTTCGTTATCCGTGAGCTGCCGCCATAAAAAATGCAGAGCGGATGCTTGTGAACAGACTCTGCCTAGATTGACCTGTCACTCCAGCCGCTTTCCTGACATATCAGCACCCTGGCAAAAAAAGAACCAAGTTAGCCGCTCGATGCATCTCTCCCCAGCTGAAGTTATCAAGTGCACCTTGGAAAAGTGGCACTATGTCCTTCAAACGCCAGCGGTGATCAATGGGCCCAATGACCTGTGCGACCAAACACAGCATGTCGTTTCCAATACGGTAATGTCACGGAAGACCAATGGCCACCTCGTGCTTCTCATCAGACTGAGGAATCGCCCATTCAGCCGGGCGTTTTTTTGCGAGATGGTTTACGTACGATTTGTCATTCATCACAGATTCCCACTTGCGTTCGGACAAGCTATCAAGTACGTCACTGAAATATATTCACTGATATAGCGCTGTACGTTTGCACGGTTTGATATGAATAAGGGCATATTGTGTGTTCATTAATTATTTATTCACTGCCACCCACGACTGATGTCTTACATTCTGGAGTCAAAGTGACGATGTCATTACTGTGCTGTCGTACAGCTGCTGACACAAAACTGAAAGCTGCCTGGATCCATCTGTGCCAACAAATCAAGCCTTTCCCAATAATCAGAACTGCCTGCAATCCTGCGCAAATTTGCTTGGCAACACTGAGATTTCTGTGTTTTGTCAAGTAATTCTGACGGGGTACTGACCAAGATGTGCGAAAATACTTATTTTCAAAATCGACAAGTTGGTGGGCTGTCTGAACTATAGAGCTTTAAAATGAATGTGGATGGCATATCTCAGATTATTTGGTCTAGTAAGATTCAATGACAAATGTCTGGAACTATATAAAAATATCTCATTTTAAAAGTGCAGACCTTCATTTAGTCTAATCTTGGCATATTTTGTTACACTGTTAGATCTGTTCTAAAACTCCAGGGTTTCCAGCTAACAGGGAATGTTCTCAGAGCGCTGGCTAACGTTCTCTAAAAGTTCTCTTAACGTTATGAAAAAAACGTTCTTGCATCGTTGAAGAACATAACGTAAAATGTTAATGAATTAAAAAATGTTTAAATGTCTACACCGTCTACGGGACATTTTGAACAGCCCTAGACCTTTATAATAATATTTTTAGTGTTTTTGTTACCTGGGAAATGTTCTTACAACCTGAAATTGTTAGCTGTGGAGGCACATGTAAGAAGATGGAGATCTGAATGAAGTCCTCCATGTGCTTTTCCTTTAACCTCATTGATGTCTTTGTGAAATAATTTTGCTATTAAAGTTCTCATTTGTGATGTCAACCAACACGACCACCCCATTCCAATCTTTTTTTTCTACATAATTAAAATATTTACACCTCCTACAGATACAGAACAGAACAAGGAGTCTGCCTAATATAAGTCTGACTAATATAAGTAGCATTATAGCAGCCGCACCACTCCATACATCCACGCGGACCTGCGTGTCAGTCTCCTGGGTGCTCTTCATTAGCCACCTGCCTGTGATCACACTGTACCTGTAGACTGTCTGCCAGTCTCAGATTTCAGAACACAGTAGAAAGAAAGACCTACTTACCACTCGTCATTATGTCTAACTACCTCTGAGACTTCATTTCTGCCGTTTTAATGACAAAAACGCTGTTATGCAATAGGCCGCCAGAGCGTCTCTGTAGTCTGTGTGTGGCATGGAGGAAGGTGTTTTGCATAACACAAGAAAACATCCTGCTTTGCATCTTCTCGTGTATGCGCAGGTCATTATCTGAACCGATATGTGCATATTTGTGTTGACACGATACACATTTGGCATACAATTATCACATTTAGAAGTGTTTTTTATTACATGCTGCATACATAAATTAGCGCTAGAGATTTGTGATCAATTTGGATGAAATCCTTCAGCACTACTGTGCTTACACTGTAATATACAGGGTGATATTTAATATAAACGTAATGCCTTCTGCATGATTACTCACACGAGTGAGATAAATAGTGGTGACATAGCCTTTAGCTTTAACTAAAATAACTGGAAGCCAATGCTTTTAAAGCTAACCCATATTAAACATGACATATATTACCTCTCAAATGCAGATGGTTGGGAAATTCCTTCTGCAAACAGTGACATCCTGTCTGGGTCTGACAACCCCTGTCAAAGCCTCAGAAAACGGATGTCAGAGCAAATAATAGCTTGTTACTCTGGAGGAACACGAGCTAGACCTTCGCTGTGGTTCCAGCTCTTGTGCGGGCGCGGTCGCACGCTTCTGATGTTGCTCACGAGCAGACAGAGAAAATTCTGTGTAGAAGGCAGAATCAGAAGTGTGTGGAAAACAGCTTTCTCAAATCAGATCGAGCAAACTGATTGGACACAATTTCAACTGGAGCCAATCTGTATGTTTGTAGGTACGGAACCGCTGGATTGGCCGAGCAGCATTGCCAAGTGGGCTGATACCTGATAAAACTACCATCTTGGCACAGGTAGACTAAATATTAGCAATATTTGTGTATATTTTTCTCTTTTTAAAACTGCCGAAAGGCCGAGTCAGTTACGTCATTCATTGTGTTTCACAGGAGTTTTTTGCTACAAAATCTATTTCCATGGTAACAGCTAATTAGGGATCTAATTGGATCCCTCTGTGGGATTATGGGTAATGTAGTTTCTACATTGTTACGGTTAATGTGTCGTTTTTTACTACATAAAGCGTTTTCTCCTATTTCAGCTCAATATAAAAAGACAACTATCAATTGCGTTATCATTAAGTGTAAATGTAGTTCCGCAGAGATTGTAAACACTATTGATCAAAGCAGATGTTACTACAATTAACAACGCAATCAAAGAAAGCATCAACCAAAATATGTAGCATGATATACAGATTTACTAACTTACTAAGAAGCTCCACACAAGATTCTACACACACTGTTCCAGAAGCTTTTATTTGTAGCATTTCTTTGTAATGAATGCCACAGTGAACATGAGACTGGTGTTTAGGTGGTTGAAGAGTGTTTGAAGGTTTTGCTCATAGATAACAGAAATTAAAGGGCACGTTGGGCAGATGAAACAGGTGAAATTATTGTGCAATCAAGCCCGTTGAGCAAAGTCAGACTGCGAAGCGAGTGAGAGCACATGGCAGTCCATCATTCTTGCCCAGTTTACAGTTCTGTAAAATAACCACTGACGCATAATTCATCTCTCATGTTGACCTCTGTCTTCCAAGCTGGCCGCGCACAGAAGCCACGCCCATGATGGATGCTTGGTTAAGTCATCTATTGGCTCAGTTTCGCCCGAGATAAACTCTGTAATTAATGTCTCAATTTTGTTATCTCTCATTTATTTCCACAAAGCACAGAGGTGACTCTCGCTGTGGATGAAGAACAATGGGCATTTGAGGAGACGGGCTTTTGGCAGAAAAGCGTGCGGGAGAAATGCTGAATAACAATACCATCATCCATCATAACATGCTGGGAGTTAGCAGACTACAATCAGCCAATGGTGGACCTCCTGGGACGAGAGCAGAGACTGAAATAAGTGAGCTTCCCACAGACCTACCAGCTTCACTTTCTAAGAGCACAGAAGAACATTCATTGGGTGTAAATAATATCTGCCTGCTCTTATCATGGGCAAAATGTGGGTGATCACCAGTTCCCAAGAGCTTAGAGGAAAGGTTCGCCCAAATAAGACAATTCTGGCATCATTTACTCACCCTCATGCTGTTCCAAACCCACACAACTTACGTCTGTGGAACACTGGAGGAGAAATTTTGAATAATGTACTGGTTGGTCTTTCTTTCTGTGCAATAACTGTAAGGACACAAAAGGATACAAAGATACAAAAGCACCATAAAAGTAACATAAGTAACACGAGTCTTAAATTCAACTTGTGTGCTATATTCCAAGTCTTTTAAAGCCATATGATATCTTTGTATTCCAAGTTATTCACTGAAAAGCTTCCATAGCACAGAAGTTGCATGGGCCTTTTGTGATACTTGTATGCTGGTTTTACCTCCTTTTTAAAGCTTGAGAAACAGTAATTGCATTGAAAAGAGCAACCAACAACATTCTTCAAAAAAAGTCCGGTTTGGAACGACATGAAGGTGAGTCAACCGTGACAGAATTGTTATTGTGGCGAGCACTGTACCTTTAAATAACAAGTCCATTGATATGCACCTTGTTTGGTTCACAAAGAACAAGGACGCGTTCGCGGCGTGTCTGACTACTGTGAATTTGCTTCTGCACTTAATCTTTTTTCAATTTACAGGTAAGTTAACAGAGCCATCAAGCAGAAGCTACGCGGGTTAAGAAAGTGATAGCCATGCTCAGGAACAGCCAAATGCAATCACTGACTGCAGCACAATGCAACAATGAATCTGACAGGGGGCAGAAACCTTGACAGTGGATGGAGATCAATGAGAATTCTAAATGGACATTGTGCAACACAGAGCAACAGGAACTGAATGCACACCAACACCCAGAGTTCATAGAGGCAAAAGGGCCACGGCTGTCAATCCATCTAATCAGAGAGATCTGCGGCTTGAAGATCTTGGACGCAGTTCAAAAGTGTCCATTAGCGCTAAACGGTTATACATTCTGATCGAAGCCTTGTTAAGTAAAGCAATCAGACAACATCTTGTGATGTCTTTGTTGGTATTACAGAAAAACGATGGAGACAGTATTGGAATACCATAACTGCAAAGATAAAAGATTGATATTTCAAGCCAAATAATTGTCTAAAAACTGGTATGTTGAGATTATCAGCATTACCCAATAAAATCGTGTTTTGTTCGTTTTGGCAATAGAGGGCAACAAGGACCGCCCACTTTTTCATCAGCTTTGATTCCCATTCATGTTCTTCATCAAATGAATAGTAAATAGTTCCAAGACAAGAAGAAAAACCAAGTAGATCAGAGATGATGGCAATAAATTATGCACCCCATGAAATATTGCAAATTGAATACATCAAATTACCAGTAGCATATAAACTCTTGATCTGAAGCCATTGATTAGAAATAGAACAACATAAAAATATACACATTTTATTGCACAAGTTTATTGCAAAGTAAATCATCTGAAACTGCAGGGAGGCCGACTCAATTACATAATTCGTCATGCTTCATATGTGTGGTCACAGATTAGCTCTTTTGCTGCAAATTCCATTTCCATGGTAACAGCTAATGTCTCTAATTGGGTCCCTCTGTGGGTTTATGGGTAATGTAGTTGGTAACCGGGAATTTTACTGTTAGACATGGTTTCCAATAAAAGTGAAATGACACTGACTTGTGTTTTCTACAGAACCACATAGTATCATCATTTAACAACTCTGGAGCTCACGGTAGGTCAGTAAAATTAAACAGTATTATTATCTACAGGTATAATGAGAAAGGGGGATTTTTACCTTTTGAAATTTACTGTTTCATTCAGTTATATGATATCATGTAAAATGACATCATTTTACACGTCAGACATTGTCCACCATGCTCACTGTATATTTCCATCAGCATTGTCAAAACCTGCACCTTTCGACAGAAATCATTTTTTTCTGGTCAAATTACATCCAATGTTTAGTTTACTGTTGGTTTTAAATCTTGTGAAATGAATTCAAGGCATGCCAAGGTCACTGATCACGCCAATTATTGCACATTTGAGAACATGAGAAGAATATCAAAGTTCTTATATTCTCAAGTTCTAGCCCCATTAACGCAGCCCTTGTACTAATAAAGCAAAGCAAATTCCTGCCGTATAATGACGCTAGTCCCCAGGCTCTTTTGACTCAACCTAAGCAAACCCTGGCCTCTGTTCATTAAAAGACCGAGAAGTGACATTAAGCCCCCCGCTTTGCACTGTTACATATGTAAGGGGTCCGATGTGGGCTTGGATTCTTCTGTTGATGTAACCTTTGTTGAGCCTTCATTAACTCAGAGTCGTATTTTGCTGTATTAGATTGTCATGATAAGGTGAAATTAACAAGGGGAACAGAGCAGCCTGGATCACACTGAGATCGCACCATCCTGTGCGGCAGGCTCAGAGTAATTACTTCAGATGGAGGAGCTTTAGAGATTCTGCTCAAGAAATCTCATTTTGACGTCAGCTTCATTAGCCTGTAGCTTGTATTTGACATCTTGAGGTCTTTATGGGGAACTGAAACCTGGGAAATGGACAACGTAGGCTGTTGCACGGTAAGCATGAGTTACCGTTTTATTTTCAATGGGGGAGAGAAGGCAATAAAAAAAAGATGAGGAACCGCTGTTATATCAGGCATGACTGCTAGAATCACACGGGGTGAATTTACAAAACATAAAACATTTGTGCCACTTTTCTGCACGTATTTCAATGGGAAAAAAAACATGTCAAACCAGCCACAATCCACTTTAACCAAGCATTGAAATGAAGCCGAATATTTAAATGACATAATTGCTATTTAAATGACATAATTGCTTCTTTCTATGCAAATTAAACCATAAATTGCACCTTATTTACAAAACTCAGCGACTTCAGTCAGGAGCTGAGAATCCTACACTCTGATTGGTGGCTGAAAGCCCAATCACACTGTTCAAAATATTTAATAAACAAATATACAACGGAACGCAATATTTATATTAATTTCCTCCTTCTGAGATTTATTTGTGTGCTAACACTGAACTGAAGCACAGGCATGATTGTACTAGTGTGTGTTTTTTATCGCCTCTCATGTCTACAGAAAACAGATCACAAGAAAAGCTTGCCGCTGTACGTGTATTGGTTTACCTGTTCTCAGAGTTTGATACTTTCAAGATTGCCTTAATATTACAGAAAGAAAACAATAACTGAAAACAATAAGTGTAACTGCAGAGAACTCAGTTCAAGCTTTTATTGTGGAGTTGTGTTTACTGGCCTTCTGGCCTGTTCCAGCCAAACTTTTAAACTTAAAGGCAGGAAAATCAAAGAACTGGGTTACATGCTAATATTGTTAGCATCTCTACTGACAAATGTGTTAATTTTTCCTCAGGGTGAGCATTAACCTGTGTGAAAAACTGCATTTTGATGGCATTTGATGTATGTAATTTTATTTTCCTACTGTTTATGAATTTTATTTATATACAATAGGAAACACCATGCACACACTAAAGTAAAATATGACTGTCACTCTTCCTGTTATATTCACAGAAGAGTTAAGATATGTTTAGCAGAGGTGTGACAATCACATTCTACAATAAAAACAATGTTTCTAGCTACAGTTTGTTAGCTACACATTGCTACAGTATGTAAACCATCATGGTGCAGGACTGACTCTTAAATTCTGTACTATAATTAAAGAAATTGTGTGTGTGTGTGTGTGTGGCTGTGGTTCATTTTAGTTCTCAGTTCTCAAACAAGCATCCTTTTGAAATTACATCAAATCACCATGTACAATAAATTCCACCTAAGAAGGCCTTATGATACATTTTAGATCTAACCCACTAGACAGTACTTTGATATAAAATGCAATTTTTCTCTAAAGATGATACATATTGGAAAAAACACAAATCATAACAGAAAATACAGCAAGCGCTCGAAAACCCTCTTTCGGAAAAGAGGTTAATGGTTAGAATTCCAAAGGATTGATTGATATGTACTGGGCTGAATAGAAAAGATGACGGATTGCGCACCAGGAGGGAATCAATGGGAACGTCTGAACAGAACAGAACAGAAGTCTCATTAAATTTCCAAATAACACTATGGAAGCTCAGATCAAACTGACCCACTGAAAACTCTCAAACTCAAAGACAGCCTGCAAACAGCATCCTATAAAACCACATCCAAGAGGCACTGGAGGCTTAATCAAAGATGCTAGCGGCCGAGACGTGCGCTGGCATGTTGGGAGTGAAGTGTGAATGGACGACGTTCCCAAGTGCAGGAGATCTTCTCTATGTTCTTGCCTTAATGAAGTCTCATTAATAAATGAAGCAATATGTGGTTACTTGTAATCACTGTGTGCCGGCAGTCACAAACATGAGTGTTGGAGTGTTGGCCTTTGCTTGAATTCCAGGGGCCCCAGAACACAGTTATAAAGATGGGCCCCAGCCCCTATACCCTCTGCAATACTAAGACATGTTTTACGGGCCCAAAGATGCCCCATGTCCCAATTGCTCCAACCTCGATAACAGTCCCAGTGTTTAGTTAATGAGAGAAAGTGATAGTAACCATGAATTTCATCTCCAGTCCCAGAGGAACATCAAAGGTCACTCAACAAGCAGAAGGAGACCGGAGTCAAACCAACCGAGAATATTCACCAGGACCCTTTACTTTTACATGGCCCTCTTGACTCTATGAGGATTCAAATGCCAAGCAATATGCATTTAAAGGTTCCCTGTGAAAAAATGTCTCTCCGAGCCTGTACAGATTCTCACAGACAGAGAGTCCAAGTCCATAAATACCACTACTGTGTGAAACAATATATTTGCCAACTCTTGTTTTTTACTGTGTATTTGCCAACACGAAGTCTTGCCGGGTTGTATCAAGTACAAGCAAAGGCTGGCGTTCAAGACTCAGCCAGATCACGATGTTGTATTTTTCCTTCATGAAATGGTGGTGCTGGTGGATCTTAGCAGTTGCCATCTGCTCCAAAAGCAGATGGTGTGTAATGTCAGGTTTACTCACTCATTTCACACCCTGCCTATTACTTCTTCAATTGTTTATCTTACTCCCATCTAAAGGTCATGGTTGCCATTTGGAAATCACCATGGGTCTGGAACATTCATTTGCCCTTTCCCTGACATGATCTACAAGGGGCACGATCTCTGCTCGCAGTCTCTGACTGGACAGCTAATATCGCCAGTACAGAGAGGCTTGTGAAACCACTCTGATCTTTCGCTGTATTGTTTAGGTTCTTAAAATGTTCCCTGTCAGGCATAGAGTTTATCAGTAACACGATTAAACAGCACCTCCCCTGAGACCTTTTAAGATTGACAAATTAGAACAACCACTGGTTACAAAACATCCTTAGGTCTTCAAATATTTATAAGTAGGGAAGGAACCATTTACAGCACAGTGAATTTCTCATCTTCATTCTAAGCCTATTTGCTATTTCAAAGAGTTGAGAAAGTAGAGTGTGGAGCTAAGGAGTCTATCCAGCGGCCCAAAAAAACTGACTGGAAAAGTTTAATATCACTGCTGTTTGAAGTTTTACTAAATCAGTTTTTTGTTATGCTTTGCTGGAGCCCTTTGTCATAATGGACTTGAACTTTACACTGACACCTGTTGGTGTGGATGTATGATTAACAGCTGCCACTTTACACCAGAGTTGTAATTATTTGTTATGTAAATAGTACTTTTGTATTTATGCATGGTATTTTAATATTTTATTTGTGAAAAGTGTCATTCATCACTGTGTAAAACGTTTTTAATGAGGAGAAAAATCACAAAGTGCGAGCATTTATCGTGAATTAATTGTGGAAGTATAATTGACTTACCACTCTGTCTTAATATTTTCTGACTGCCCTAAATGGCTTTGACCCAATATTGTGTTGTGTTGACTTAACCCATGTTTTATATGAATTAGACTACTGATAAAAGAATCAGTATTAATAAATCTGTCATTTAAATACGCTTGTGCTATGACAAGAGATCTTGTTATTTCAGTTATTTATTATTTCAGTTGCTGACTAGCACGCTGGAGACTTGTGGAAATGAGGAAATTCAGTGAAAGCAACAGTACCAAACCTTTCATTTTAAATGTTGAAGGCTTGACATAAAGTGTTGTGACAAGAGCAGATACGGAGAAAATAACTCAAAAAGCCTTCAAAAATTCCACGGTGTCTTTTTTGTGTGTATTACTTCAAGTACACACTTGACCTAGATCTGTAAACAAAGAGCATTGAAGGTTTTGCCACACTAGAGGTTCCGAGAGAAATTACTTGCGTAACCAATTAGTTAAATAAAAGCAGTGTGGAGGAACTATTAAAAGGAAACAAATTAAACCCTTTAGCCACACAAATTCATCTCTGTTGAGGTGGCATTGATAAAAATATTTCAAGAGAGGACTGATTAAATACTTTACTGACACGGATTATAAAATAAAAACTGATGATCCAGGTATAATCCAAGCAAAATTCATAGACATGGTATCACCCAGATAAAGTACCCTTAGATGGGCTTTTACTGTCTAATATAATTAATGTATCTGTACTCCCCTACCATTATATTTCAATTTATCGTGCAGGAAGGCCATAATGACCCAATAGCTTCACAAAACGGAAAATGAAATACACTAAGTGTCCAAATGAATGGATGTCTCGCTCATTTGTTCATTTGCACTGTCAGAGATATAACTGCTATTAAGAGCAGGTGCTTTAAAAAATCATTTACATTTTTATGATAGGCTTTTGATGCTTTCTAACATCAATAAAAGAAGACTTCTGATATACCGTTATTGAAATATCATTATGATCCTGATCTATTGTACTGTCTGAGTCTTCATTCATCTGCTAGTGATCTCCCTGGTTCCTCCTCATACTGTACATCCATCCACAGTGATCGTTAAAACGCTGCGTGATGCGGCACAATACGTGCCAATCAAAACACACGTGATGTGAAAAAGAGTTATGTGGAGGTTTTGGACCAATGAGATTCCTCCGTGGGAAGAGGTACCAGAAACAAACAACAAGCAAGGGCTAAAATGTCCTTTTGCACGTTGCTTGTTGTTGTCTAACAAAATAACATGGATTTACATGAAAATAATTTAATCACTCGTCGCTTTATCACATCGTACCTGGTTAGAACAAAAGCCAAAGGACTTTAAATGGTTTGATTGAGCTGGTGAATCAAAAGAACTTTAAGAACTTTATGGCACAGATTTACTTATGGCAGAGTTACCTAATTAGTTTCCGTAAGTGGGCAATAACAAGAACATGGCACATGGACAAATGTACCTCCTGCATTCAGAGCCATCTGTTCCAGCCACAACTTTTGGACTAGTAGCAGAACGGATAATGATGTGCATATTACTTGATAACATTTGTCAAAAAAATCACATCTTCATGATCCAGAGACAGCTGGAGATTATTGTCAAGTGCGCATGATAAACACTGAGTCATAGAGAACAGCAGAAGGACACTCCTGTGCGATCTGAGTTGCTCAGGTAACAAAAAAGAAACACAAATTAACTGATTACACTGCCAGATGAAGTTCCTACAATACTGCTGTTTACATAAAAGTCCATTTTTAAAATTTATTTTGGTTATGCGCCTCCAGTCACTGACCTCTCACTCCGGAGAGTAATTTTATAAAAAATAAAATTACTCTCCGGAGTTTCAGGCACTATTTTCCACACTATCTGTGGAGGGTGCCAAATCTTGTATGCCTCTAATCCCAAAACAAACCCAGCGCATTCCCAAAGGAGGCAGTAGTCATTTCCATAATGGAAGACCATTCATCTTAAAGCAAAGCAAACAGCCTTTCGGTTTCATAAGGGCTCAGATTGAGTCAGCGGTCAGCACTTGATGAGTGGTGCACACCAGGCTGCAGACTCAGCACCTGCTAGCATGTGTACACTTCCATCCTGTGTGAATTAAGTGTTTCAGTGCTGCAATACAGCGCCTTAATCATTCCTGCTTTCCCTCATTGACACCGATCAACTGTAACCACTGTTAACGGAATGAGAACTGCTTGCCAAGAAAAGCGCGAGAGAGAAAGGACATTTAATCAGCGTATACATGGACGAGGTAGGTAGAGTTGATCTTACCCTACTTCAGCCGTGAGGATTGTATGGCTGCAGCAAACAGTACAAATGAGAGATGATTACACACTGCATTCTCCTGCCGCTTATCTCGAAAGTTCACGGCAAAGTACGCTGATATGTGTTATTTTC
>JAZGTI010005575.1:0-25156 GCA_036877585.1 Botia kubotai
CTCAAGCAAGACCCCATACGTCAGTCACTTGACGTAACGTCTCCGTTCCCTCCTTCAGGGAACGGGGGTTACATATGTAACCAAGACGTTTTGTTCACAAAGCATTCTCCACCAAAGATGTAATTATTTATGAACAAGTTCACTCGATTAATGTTATCTATTTATCACCTCCCTGTGTAGGGGAAACAAATATTATTCCAAATTGGAAATATTAATAATTGAATCAATCTATGCTTTGCGGAATTTTCAATCAATGTAATAAATTGATTTAACACTCTTATAGAACATGTAGCAAAGATCAGCAGGATTAGGGACTCCAGATTATGAACACGAACCACCACAGCATGTGTGATACAGACTTTATTAACTACACTAAACACATACTACTCTATCATACACACAACACACATACAGTTTGGCATTAAAAGAGGTTAAAGAAGGGTAAAGATTAAAGTATAAGATTCAGCAGATCACCAGCCTGAATGAACCATCAGTTTCTTAATTCCAACACACCTCCAACACAAGTGAAAGGGCTAATGATAGTTGATGTTTCAATTACTAAGACCAGTATGATACTTGCACGTCTTGCCCATTGAAGGAAAGTGTACTGACGCAGTTGCTTCGGGCTCCAGTTGATCTTCATTAGATGTTGTATTGATGAGAGAGAAAACCAGTTTAATGTAGAGGTTTTGATGAATGGAAAGACTAGGCCGCTGCCTGGCACAAGTTTAGAGGTCTGCAGAGAACTTCTAGTTCAGCATTCTTATCCAGTTGAGAGTCCTTAAGAGACTGTAGAAGTGGTAAGGCGAAGAGAGACAGAGTAAGAACAAAAGACTAAAAAGACCCCTTGTGTCCTTGGCCTTTTAACTGGTGAGAATGTCACATCCTAAGGAGTTGTGTGATCCAATCAGAGGTTGTCCTCTCTGAGGGAAAGTTAAATTTCTTTGTCTTTCAACATGCTGTTTTGCATATGGAATTTGATTGGCTGTCAAGGTGGGAATCTTCAGAAGTTTTATAATATTAATATCAACCAAGGTTATTAAAATGTTATGGACGCTACTGTTTAGGATATGTAAAATGCAGCTCATAGATACTAAACACAGTTACATGTGATCTTAATTAACAGTGGCTTTAAAACGTTCATTTAAATGTGCACAGATTAGTATATATATACAAACATAAAACATTAAGGACATATAGCATGGGGAATATTGGAAACGTGTTTATACATTTCCATTATGCATTCTTAAGTGAATATGTTCACAAGTAAAAATGGTTTCTTTGTGTGTTCTCAAAGAAAATGGAGTGAGAGTGAATCTCTCTACATTCCTTTGGGTTGTAAAACTGTCTTATCTATGCATTGCTATGGTCATCGGATGCCTGGTTCTGCATCTGGGTGTTAATTGCTGTTTGGGGGTAGTTTTACAGACACAAGAACATAGCTGGTTTGTGTAGTGAGGCATATGTTGTTATATTTCATTTATTTATGCAGTTATTGTGTGTCTGATCTGTCTCAGACACTACAACCTTCATGTCTGCAGCTGCAGTCACCCAAAGCGGCAGTAGCTGGTTTATGAACAGATTGAAATAGTGTAGTTTGAGTTTACTTTCATTTCATATCTCCTTTAGTGATTTACATTTTGATTTCAAAGTTGTGCTATGAATGACTGCCAAGTAACTGTTTTCCTTTCTGTCACTCACTCGACGTTGTGTCGATATAGAGACACTAGGGTTTCGACCTTGAGAACCCAATCGCTCTGCTTTTTATATAAAATGCCAATAAAAACTGGCCTCAAAAAATAAACATCAATAGGAATTGGCGAGTAGGATTTGCATTCTAGTCTCCCCCCCAGATATCCGTGTATTAAAGGGAGATGGCGTGCACCACTAATTAAGATTTGTTCTTAAGGCAGATCCATTTTTTGCTTTGCTTTGATTTGTTAGGACTAGATTTACAATGCTTTTCAGTGGTCTCTCTCTTGCAAGCACAGATAAGTGCAGAGAGTTTAACCTGAGCGTGTTGATCACACAAAAGAGCAAATTTTCTCAAAAAGAGTAATTTTCTCTAAGAGTGAATTTCAACAGGTGTATTCAATTCAATTCAGATTTATTTATATAGCACTTTTTACAACGTTACATTGCTTTAAAGCAGCTTTACATATAATAATAATAATAAACACAGAACAAATGTCAGATATAATCAACACAGAATACATGGTATTATTGCAAATAATATGTGTGAGATGTATATTAATAAAACTAATTAGGCATACTAGATTTATAGTAGGTTTATGGACAAAGGATTAACAAAATAGAAGAGTCTTTGGACTGTAATTATATATTTTCGCTAGAAGCAGTATTAACAATTTACAAAACCCTTAGCTAAGTTACCCAGTAAGCAAGCCAACAGGGTGACAGTGGCAAGGAACCAAAACTCCAATGATGTATTTACATGGAAAAAAAAACCTGGAAGAAACCAGGCTCAACTGGGAGGGCAAGTTCTCCTCTGGCATGTTAAAGCTGCAATTTGTAACTTTCTTGGATAAGAATGGAGTTGATTATAATGATTTATTGGTAAAAAAACAACAGAAATGACAACAGAAGCATAATGTTACAACATCACATCTATAACATCACATCAAAATGGTAAAAATATAGAAACTAACTACACTGGAGGTAGTTATGTATATAATGGGATGCTCACTAAAGTCCATAAAATCCAGATGAAGTCCATCCAATTCCGATGATATATCTCAGGGGTCATACCATCCTGTCCCCCACCATCTGGTCTCGGTAAAGTTTAGATCCAGCTGACTACAGGACCTTGGGGAAATGAAAGATAGACAGATTTAGTGTGGAGCCAGAGTTCCTGTCTCTTGGAAAAACCATCCAAGACTTCCATCAAAAGCCTGTAGGTTTTCTTCTCTGTTTATATTGAAGGCCTACAGGGCTGCAGGGCAAGCCATGGCTATCCTACAGCTGCATCAAGCCAAGGCACTAAAAAAACTGGACGAGGGTGCAGAAACTGCACAGGGAAACAGACCTCACCCTGAGGGTGACGAAAGTCATGGCGCGGGCGCTGGGTCAAGCTATGTTGACCAGGGTCGTCCAGGAGCGACGCCTATGGCTAAACCTTGCTGATATGCGTGGAAGCATCAAGTACCCTTTCTTGATACTACCATCTCTTAAGATGGCCTGTTTGGCAGCACTGTTGAAGACTTTGCCTGCCAGTTTTCTATGGTGAAGAAGCAGACAGAGGCAATCAAACACACCCTGCCTTAGTGTGGTCATACTCCAGGAAACAGGCCCCAGAGGCAGCCCCCTTTGACTGCTCCTCACTAAATGGGGGCCCCTGTGACTCCTTAGCCAGCTCCATTTACATCTCAGCTGGCACCTTTGACTTTGAGGAGGTCTAGTTGCAGGAAACTGGCACTGGCTGTCAAACACCAAGAACTCTCCTGAGCAGTCCTGAGATGGGTGTCCCAGAGAAGATCGACATACTCTTACAGGCGGACCCCACCCAGGGCAAGGTGAGGGCTCTATTTCTTCCTTCGGGCTCATCCCAAAGGGGGGACAACACTACGTCAGACAAAGAGCAGTTTCCGTCTTCTCTGGGCCAATCTTGCAGAAAAAGATAAAAACCCTTGGTATCTGCTCGTCCTCTACCCCCACCTCTCAGGACTCACATGGACACTTGGCCTTCCTGCCCCTCAAAAGAGATGAGATGCTTTATTTGTGGTCAACTTCGATGACAGTAGTGCCTCTTGGGTTGATGCATATGAGATCGCTTCAACACTGGTTACAGAACTGAACTGATTTTCATTGCAGAGCAGAAAGCAGAGCAATTGGTCTCCCAAGGTTAAACCCCTAGTGTCAATACGTCAACGCAACATCTTGTTCCTTCTATCAGGGAATGGAGGTTACATACGTAATGTTAACGTTTTGTTTCTTGGTAGGTGATAGATCCAGGCCACGGAAGGCCCAGTGGTCCAAAATTCACAGACAGGGTGAATTTATGAATGAAAGTGTTAAATTCTGTCACAAAATGATGTTGTTACATATGTTGTTACATATGCTTTTTTAAGTGGGTATATCTGCGTATCACGTAGACTACACCACTGGTCTGATGGCTAAGTATCCCAAAAGTAAAAAATGAGTTTATTTAGTTTTAACTAGCGCAGGTACTGGTCTCTGTAGTTTATTTATCTAAAGCAACCTTACTTCTTATGTGAATTCTTTTGATCTTGATTGTCTTTTTCTGTTCACTTACAGGGTTAATTGTGCTTGCTGCTATAACCCCTGAATCATCCCTAGACTCTGGACATGAGACAAATTCATCAGAGCTAACTGATGTGTCTGAGATGGTCTCAGCCATGAAGCAGCATCAGAACCAGGCCTATCTCCTTGCCCACCACAACAATAAAGAACGAATTTATAGTCGGCGAGATTTCCCCCTGACAATCCCTGGCTGTACAACACAAGCAACTGGGAAAGGGACTTTTTCAATGAGTCAGATCCATAGAGGGTGTTCAGCAAAGCCTCTGATCTTAAATCAGAGTGTGCCCTTAAAAGTGTGTCCCAATCAAGGGACTGCCGACAAGAGCCACAAAGAAGCAACAATTGAAAAGGATACAGCAAACACACACACTGAAACAGATTCTGACAAAGAGTACTTGACAGAGTCTAACCCACAGACATCTGAGGAACTTAAAGCATTGGAACAGGATTGTGCTCCCCATGTCAATAAAGAGAAATTGCCTTCTGCAAAGAAAAAAAGTTTGAGCTCTAATACCTTTGAAAATGTCCAGGAAAAATTGCCTGGGGCTACCACCCTAGAATTAACCAACACAGCCTTACCTGTTCTTCTACCTGTGAATAGAACAGCATATGCTAAGATTAGCTCAACAAATGTGTGCCAAGATGTCAAGACTGCCTCAAGTGAGACCACTAAGCCTTTAATTTTAAAGGATCCTTTGCCAGCCGCTGACCTGTTCTGTACATGTCAAGTACAACCAGAGCCAGGCCCACAAGTGTGTCTGAAAGATCCACAGACCCAAAATGTGGTATTGTTTCATTTTTCCTCTCCCAAAGATGATGAGCGTCTCAATGCCAAAGGACTTCAATTAACCAGCAGCAAAGAGAGTACAGCTAAGACATCTGATGCATGTATATCTATGCCTAGCACCATTCCTCCTACTAAATGCTTATCAGTTATGGCTGTTAAAGTAGAACACAAAGAGATGTCAGAAGCAAAGGCAGAGAACTCCCAGAGTAAAGCCTCTTTGGAACAACAAAGATTTACTAATAGTTTGCCTGTCCTGGTAGACCCAATACATGTCTTGAGCTGTGTGGAAAAGGGTGCAACTATTTCAGGAGCAGAGTATAACAAGCAAGCAAATAGCAATGCCAAATCCCAGCGTAGTACTCCATTCCTGAGTTTTAGGAATTTAATTTCAGCTACTTTTCCAGCACGTCTGCGTCGAGAGACACATGAACGTCGTGCACAGCTCCAGAAAGTTAGGCAGTATGAGCTAGAGTTTCTGGAGGAGCTGCTAAAACCTAAAACATCACAAGGAGAGTTCCTGCCACAGGGATCTTCTCCTGTCCCTTCCTTTACCTCATGTGCCTGCCAGATACGCACAAGTCCTGTACAGAAAGTTCCTGGGATCTCACGAGAACAGCGACGCAGCTGTGATTGTAAGAGGATGTGCCGGGGTATGCGTCTCCCAGATACAGCAGTTGACTCTGCAATGGAGCAGAGAGGAAGAGAAAGGGCCATTTCTAAAACACCTCCGGCAGTTTCAAAGTTGTCACATGCTCAAGCAGAATTACTAAAACCTCAGACTTTGGAAATCAAAACTACTCGAATCCGCTCTACAAGCTTAGAGTCAGGGGAACCCAGAGAAACACCAACATCATGTTTGTCTACATGTACCACCCATTCAGAATGCTTGAGTGAACCTCAGTACAAAAAACTACAAAGGAGATATAGTATAGGGGAGATTGTTAACAATGACAGCACCGCATTGTATGCAGAGGTCAAAACTACGAAAGCAAAAAGTTTGGAGAAAGAAATGGAAAGAGTTAGAGCCACTGGACTTAGACTCCCAACTCCAGTAGAGCGTCTACATGCTAAGGATGGGGATGCAAAAAAGCAGGAGATATTTTTTATTCAGGAAAAGGAGCTTGTTCATGAAGGTTGTGAGGGTACCACTAAGGTTCTAGGATTGCCAAGTGAAGATAATGAGGACACAGAGAAATGCTGCTCCTTTTGCTTCTGTTATCGAAAATGTGAGGCTGCTGATGAGAGTAGTGAAAAAGATGAACTGTCCTATTCTATCCCCTTGCAGGTCTTGCCTGGAATGCAACTAGAATCAAGGGCAATGCCAGTAGTCAGCAAAACTCTTCAGGTACTTGATGCAGAGGATTGCAGTGGGGAGGAGGAGGAAGAAGAGCAGCCCCAAACACAGAGGATTGATCTGCGGGCCTCTGGGAACCTGGAAACAAGTTTGGCAAAAGTACATTCCTTGCAAGACAAAACATTCTTGCTACCTGATGGATTCCTAAATGCACAACTTGATGCCAATGAGCTACTCTCAATTTTAAGGCAGTGTGCCAATAGTGCCCAAATAGAAGGTGAACCTCAGATTCCCCCTGCAAGATTGGCAGAGTACAAGCAAGAACTTGCAGTCTGTTTTAAGGAGTTTAGGTCATCATGTAGACGAGTGGCAAGTGCTGAAAAAAGTCCTTTACGAATGTTAAGTGCTGTCACAGCTAGCTTCCAGGTGCTTTGTAACCTTACCCAAACATTCATTGGACTGGTCAGAGGTTTACACTCTGAAACTCAAAAATTACAGCTTTTACGTAAAGTAGAGGAGGTAGCTGTAAACTACACCCTTCTTCTTCGGGCTGCTGAAGAGGCCATGGGACACTCTAGTAGCCTATCCAATAAAATAGCAAGCCCTCAACTCTATACCGCCACTAACATGGGTTCTCCTAATCGCTCCATTAAAACATTGCCCAAGTAATGACCCCAATTCACATGTAGGATCATGGGCCAGGCAGGAAATTTAGTTGCTCTAAATAAGCAATGTGGCTGGTATCTTTTATAATCGTTCATTGTTTTACATATTTTTACTGGCCTTCCTGTTTACTGCTAAATTCCATTATTGCATAACTATCTACTGATTACATGTAAAAGCTACAAGTAATCACAAAGAATCTTTGATATATGTGCACAGGCGTAAGAAAAATTACACTTGATTCTGTACATTATGGATGATCAAGAGGGCTTTTCCCTTATTTGTTCTTTGAGAAAGGGTACTGTGAAATGGACTTTTTTGTATGTTTGGTGGTTCCTATATTTAAATCATGAACTACCTGTCTTAGAAAGGGTGGGCTGGTTTGGATGGGGTGTCTGGGTTTTGTGTCTGAAATAAATGGTTTATAGAATGTATATAGCAAAACAATATTATCATTATTCCAATTATTGAAGAGACGCTATACCTACATAATCTAAAACATAAAAATGTGCCCTGGGGTGCCAAAAATCGATTTTATATTGTTGTCACATGAAATACTTTTTCACAATGTACACTGTCTGGATTTATAACTCTACAAGATTCTAAAGTGACACATTTATAATAAACATTTATAAGAATAAGAGCCCACTTAGCCCACAAGGTAGTGGAGGGAAACAACTGCTCAGGGCAGACAATGTAGCAGATTTAAACTTACTGTAATAGTGATTAAATGGAGACAGTGATTGAGCAGAGACTAAGCTGAAACAAAGGGGCTGCCTCTTTGCTGATGTACAATAGTAATATTTATTCTCACTCTTACATGTTCACTGATGACTGATCCAGCTCCATACCTCATATAGTGGAAAACAGTGGCACTATTTTTTCTATTATAGAAAGGGTGAGCTCTTGATAGCCCCACAATTCAGTGTAAGCTCTACCAGTTCTTGTGTGTAAAACATTTCACGTTTTCATTTGAAATGTCATTTATTTTTGAATTTTCATGCTTTGTCATCCATTGTACACACCTCAGAATGAACCCCCCCCCCCCAAAAAAAACCCAAATAGAATAGTTTTATATGTATTTTAATAAAATCACCTGCTGTCTTATGTCTGAAAACTTTTGTCTCCTCTTCTAATGTAATAGATTAGGATCTTATAATCTTACGTATAACAAACTACTGCCGTGAAGTTAAAACATCTCATTGTTCTGGTTTTGCATGGCACCCTATATATGAACGAAGCAGACACTGTCAAGCCAGCAACTGAAAGGCTGTTTAATGCTGGATTTAGATTTGAATATATCGTTAGATAAACAAGAGTACAAATAGAAACTAGTGTTTTACAATATTTGTGAAGCTTAAAATAATTTTAAAAATAACACCTCACAAAGATTTATCAAAATATTTTTTTAAAAGAAATGACTTACATCTTATGACTAATAGTAGTAATGCACCAGAGGCAAATAGTACCTATATTTTAGAGTATAATAAAGCATGTAACTTTTATTTTTATAAAATACACTACAGTGAAATTTATTATGTTTAAACAATTTTTAAGACACTTTCTGTCAAAGACTAGTTGCTTTGCCAAACTGTGATTTGTCACTGTGCTTCATTTCATGTGTTTTGTGTGCTTACATTTAGTTCTGTTTTCCGGTGTTTTTGTGTGCGCAAGGTCCTGTTTAAAAGCAATAAAGAGTATAAAAAATAACATTTTCATCTTAGTTTTGGCTATGAGATTACGGTTTAGCTGGTTAGCATAATCCCTTTAGATCAGCAATTTACAGAGCTGTTTATGTTCATGTTGGTAAATACCTTAACTACACTATTTTGGGGGCAAATAGCATCTCTTAACATTGATGGTCATTCAAAAGTAGCAACGTATTCACACAAAAAAGAAATTCTTGTGGTGGAATCAACCATTCAGCATTTTCATGAAATTTTTCTGTGGTTCCAGATTTGAATCACATACTGTAGGCACCAGTCAAATAACTGAAATGACAAGGTATACTAACTAATAGCTCTCTCCAGGTATTGTAGACCCTGTTTCAAATCAACATACTATATTTAGTCTAGTGTTTCTAATGAACTGAATACATAATACATGCTCTGAAAAGCATTCATGTTCAGTAGTCAGTTATTCATAAACAAAGTCAGCTGTTCAATGTGAAGTGTACTCAAAATGAGTGCAGCCCTTCAGCTTTAGTGGCTGGTTCTGCTTTTAGCACTATTGTTGCAATTGTAATTTTTTGTCAGTAAAAGATGAAATCAACATTGGTCTTGCACCATATCTACACTAAATAGAGCGGCACAACACGATTCAACGAGACATTAGACCCTGTGAAGAATGAGCATGATTATAATAGGGTCCTTTGTCATATCACTTTGCGCCGCTCTTGTTTAGTATAGACATGATGTTCTGGTGCATTATTCATTAGTGCACAGTATTTCAAAGGAACAAATACATAATACATATACAGTATATTTCAACTGATGTAACCAGGCTCACTTGCTTTTCCTTTCAACCCCATCAACCGCTCCACATGAGCCCTTCACAGTTAGATGGCTTGACTGGAGTAAGGATGAAAGCCAGACGCATAAATGGGGCATGCAGTATATTCAGTGAATGGGAGAGGGGCACCATTTTGCCAAAATCTGTCTTTAAAAGTCTTATCAAAATCTTGTTTAAAAATAGTAATGAAAGAAACCATTTTTAAAAAATTTTGTTTAGCATTCTAAATAAGTTCAAAATGCATTATATCAAATGATCATGATCATATCAACCAACTGCCCTCCGACAGCCACATGACCAGAATTAATAAATAGATGTTCATAAGACGTCTTAAATACCTGATTTACCATAACATTATTAGTCTATTAAAAACTATATTAAAGAACTTTAAAAAAAAGTTTTTGTTAGTTTTTAATTTCACTCCATAAGGATGGAGAAGACAATATGACGGAAAACAAAGCAGGTGAAGAGAACAGTTAATCTACTTATTAGGATAAAGAGCACAAAAAAGAAATAAGTAGAGAGCAGGTGAAGAGAACATATACAACTGGCCACACAGGATATTATGAATTACGTTATAGATTAGTGTATTGCAGACTTAGGTATTTGTCTTGCAATCATTTTTTTGTTTTCTGCATTAATGCCATAAAATAGCATCTCATCTTTACAGGTATTGACAACACACAATTATGATAGTTTGTTCTTATCAAACACATCACATTAAACATTCACAGTGCTGTGGATAAGGTTGACTTATGACTATGATTTTGTTACCTGGATGATCCACAACTGTGTTTTAGTTTTGTGATATTTGTCCTTATTTGTCCTGGGCAGTTCAACTTCCCACTATTTTTCAAAAACATCCTCCAGGTTCTGCATTCTTTGTTTTTCCAGCATCTTCATTTTTGATTTTGAGATTAATTCTCCCACTGAGGACAGTTGATGGACAATTATTACAAAAGGTGCAAACATTTACTGATGTTCAAGGGAACATGATCTATTAAGAGTCGGGGTGATGCCTTTTACATTTTTTCCACAGCACTGTGAACATTTAACAGAATGTTTAATAAAGACATGAAAGACTAAACTTGTGTGTTGTTATTTCAGGCATATTGTGTTTGTCTATACTTGGAATTAGATGACATTGTTTGGCCAATTCATGCAGAAAACAAATCAGACAGAGCCTTTACGAAGGCAAGAAGCCCAAAAGAGTTGAAACAAAGGAAATAAAAAGGTGTAAAATAATACACGGACAAAAACAAAAAAATGCCTACATAAAAGCTTGTTCTTAATCATCTTAGTGAGGTACATTTGGGATGCCTTATAACTGTATTAAAGGAGGTACAATTTATTTTGGGTACATGTAAAAACTATTTTCCTTCACTATCTACTTAAACTGTTTTCAAAATGTCTAGTTTTGTAAAATAATACACAAAAAGAAAATGCAACATAGGCCATTAGATCAAACTTTAAGATCACGGGATTACTTTTTGTGTAATGTTAAAAAACATAAAAGCCTTTTAACTTACTTTTGACTCTGCTATTAATTTGGGTATTTCCTTGTGCCCAAACAGTAAGTTTTTTTTTAAAGATCATATTTATGCCTTATTTCAATGTCTTATTTAAATGTTTTTGTCCAAAAATGACTATAATACGTGTCTTTATTAACCTTTGACATGGTACAGTATTTCAGTAAAGCTGCTTTTAAACAAAGTTCCATTAAATTCCAGTTCTTCTTAATGTAATAAAGTGATATAGCTGTTTTCCTCATAAGACAACACTGTCACTTACAGCTTCAACAAGTTTCTCTAGAAAAGAAAAACAAAAAAATTTGTTCCTCATTTGTAAAAAAATAAAAACCTTGAAACCAAATACTATTAAACCAATTACCAGAAAAGTCAGGACATGAAACAATAACAGAAAACAATATTTCTAATTATCCACTTTAATGACAAAATGCAATATTTTGGAGTTGATTAAAATGATCGTCATTTGATTAGTTTAAATGTTTTAAATTTGAAAAGTGCTAGTTGTTAAATGTCAAATAACCGATCGTGAAACAATTTCTGCAAGCAAAGCAAAACATTTTGATTCCTCCTTACAGTAGTCCATCTGTGACCAACACCAAAAACAAATGACGTGAAATGCATGGATTTCATTCACATGAAGAATCCAAACAACTGCAACAAAAGCAGTAACATCTAGACTGCTCACACACGTTTTGCCACTGGTGTCCACCAAACTTTTGTTAGTTTCATTAATGAGGCCCAAAACAACATAAGACATAACAATACAACATAACAATAAGGTGCCCAAATATTTGCCAGTACATAAAAACTTAATAACAAACATGGTACCTTTTTGCAAAAGAAAGATTTATTACATCCTTTGTGCTGAAAGTTTTTTTTGTCCAGAAGACAAAAAATTGCATTTTATAATTTTTGGAAACACAACATTAAATTTCAAACTTACTAGAGGCTCCTTCAGAACCTTCAAACCTTCAGAGGCTCTAGTAATTCATCCATTCTCCTACTATGGGCTGCCAGCATTGTTAAAATAAACTATTTTTTCAGACAGAGATTTTAACCAATGATTTAATAAGACAACACTGGAGTGACTATTACATTGCAATAACAGACAATAAAAGCATGACGAGATTTTGCTTCTGTTTACTGTTGTTAACTACAGTTTTAGAAGTATTTAACAGCTATGATAACTAACAGAGCTAGATATCAAGGCTTGCCTCATTTAATCATGAAAAATATTTAAAAACTGGGAGGGGAATGGCTTTTTGTTTAGGACATTGTGTCTGTGTAAGCCTACTCTCTAATAACTAAAAAAGCAGCAACGTTATAAAAGCGAAAGGTGTTCTTAATGTGATTTGCATTTGGTAATGTATACATCATAAACTGTTTATTCAATTCAGTGCAAGAAAATACACTAAATCCTAGGCATGACTTCAAAACAACAGATCCCAAATCCTTGGCAGTATATGCATGTTTGCGGTAGGATAACATTTGACTTGACATAAACATTAAACCTGTAGTGGTCTTCACAAAGTTGACGACAACATGTGTATCAAACATACCAAGTTCATTTTAAAAGCTGGAATGTGCGTTCAAGACACGAAGACTAAAATAATTGATTGTTATAGATGTGACAAAAATGCACAGTTTTGAATTACACAATTGTATACACTACAAAAGCAGTTGTTTAAATCAACATAATGACTGGATTTTAAATAGTATGGTAAAATCTGGACATACTAGTTAGTAAAACACATTTAATGAGAAGTACAGACTTCAGGAAAAAGTGTTGGACTGAGCATCTGATTTGTTCCCCAGTGATGATGCTCTAACCAGCCTAAAAGGACTAGTTCACCCAAAAGTTAAAAACCATGTATTTTTTTAACCTCATGTTATTCCAGAATTTAATTGAAATTTGTTTCATGGAATACAACAGGAATTTGTTGACGATGATCAGGAGCTGCGAAGCTTTAATAAAAATCTTAAATCAAAAACTATTCACACACATTCAAACTTAACACAACGGAATAAGTAATGAGTAACATTGGACAACCATCATAATTTAGTTTCCTTAGAATGACATATGCTAAAGCTAATGAAATTTGATTTGAAGACAGTTTCCTATTTCTGACACAAAGCTAGTGCATGACTTCTCAAGACAAGCGCATCAGTCATTTGGACTTTAGTATATTTATTGGTGCTTTTTTTGGAGTCTGACAGCAATATGGTTTATTTGATGAAAAAGGAGGAACCAGGTAATTCAACATCGTTCACATGTTGGTTTGTGGTGAGAATCAGTCAAAAAGATTTCAAACGACATGAGGTTGAGAATATGACAATTATCATTTGTGGGTGAACTAAACCTTTAATATAGTGAGCAAGATTTGCTTGCAGCATTTAAGTCAAGTGGGTATAAAAATATAGACATTTAAGACACTGAATGAGTGACTTCCTTTGCAGATAAAGCAGTGTGACAATTTTGACCAAGTTTACACTGTTAGCCACTTACACCATCCTTTTAGTTATTTTACATATTATATTTAGAACATGAAATAAGACAAGTTGTTAAATTTAGCCATCTATGTCACGTGTGGTTATAGAGCATAATGTTGGCTTATTTGAGGGTAAGAGAGCATTACATTAGAGTTTCTTTGTGATGTCGCATTAAATGTTGGTTCTTTTCTGATGGTCGTCTAAAACCCTTTTTGCAATGGTCACATCTGTGGGGATAGTCCTTAGTGTGAATGGATATGACATGTCTTTTGAAACCCGAAGCGTCTGTAGTGTTGTACTCGCAATATTGGCATTGGTAGACCTTGCGACCACTGTGTGTCTTCATGTGTTTCTTAAGTTCATTCTGTTGCCTAAAGCTGCGCTTGCAACGCTTACACCTAAACGGTAAGTCCTTGGTGTGAACAGACAGGATGTGCCGACTAAGTGTGAAGGGGTCCGATATCTTAAAATCACAGTGGCGGCACTGGTGTATTTTATTCCCCTTATGGATTTCAGCATGTTTTTTCAGTTCAGAGGGTCTGTGGAAGCCCTTTTCACACATGTCACATTTGTGTGGAAAGTCTTTAGTGTGCACCGAGATGATATGGCGCTTTAAGTCACTAGAATTGGTGCTCTTGTGATCGCAGTGTGAACACTGGTGAGTCTTATGCCCCTGAAAGATTTCAGTGTGCCTCTGAAGCTCTATGTCATCAACAAAGGCCTGTGGGCAGTGCCCGCACTTAAAGGGAAGGTCCATCCCATGTTTGCTCTTTATATGAGTCTTCAAGTTGGACAGATCGGCACAACAGAAGTCGCAGTGTTGGCAATGGTACGGCTTCTCACCTGTGTGGGTCCGCATGTGCTTTTTGAGCTCAGAGGGGTGGCGAAAGCCCTTGGCACACTCTACACAAACATGTGCAAAGTTCTTGCTGTGCACAGCCAGCAAATGGCGATTCAGGAGACCCTGTTCGGCAGTTTCGTACTCGCAATACTTACACTTGTGCAGCTTGGGATCTTTGTCACGCAGGATGAGCTTGTTGCAGCTGAGAGGGCTGGCCTCGTGGTAGTGGCGTGTGTACTCCGTGTACTCTGGGATCTTCTCATTCTTGATGAGTTTATGGCTTTCCAGATGGTTGTGGAAACTCACCTTGTTGTTGGTGGTGAAGTCACAGTCAGTGCACTGGTACTTCTTCTTAAACATGTGGTCCGGGTGGTTTTTCATGTGCCGTTTCAGGAATCCCAGCGACTTGAACTTCTTTCCACAGATGTGGCAGGGGTAGACGGTCAGGGGCTGCCCATCTGGACCAATGATTACAGCTACAGCAAAAAAGACAACATGCTGCAAGTCCACATGAAATGCTTTTTTTAATGTGGCATATTTTCAGAGGGATCAAGATGTTCAGGAATGAGAGAAAAATGATAAGGCAGGAGCATCCATAGCAGAATGGAGTCAGACCTTTATGTGAGTTTGCTCTGTGAACTGACTGTGGAGTAACACCAGCATTCACATTTGAGAAGGCTTTTTGACCTCTGAGGTGGAAGCTGAAGGTCTCATTCATCCTCCAAAGCAGCTCCACATTTTCTAAAGGTAACCTAATGTATTTAGTTTGCTATTATTGTCCTTTCAATTCACCTAACACTTTAAATGTGTAACTGTGTTAATTATTGGCAAACTTTTAAAACAGGAGTATTACCGACAACAAAAATTACCGTTATTTACTTTTAATTAATATTTGATCTGGCAAATAACTGCCAAAAAGTAAAGTAATTTCAGAAATGGAGCAACCTTATACTTGATTTTAAATGGAACAAACATTCTTTTTCCTACCGGTCTGGCATGGTTGTGATTCTCCCCTCCTCCTCTTTTTGATCTTTTGTTTGGGAGCTCGGCTGGTGTCAATACTGTCAGAGATCTGTAGGTAGGGAGTGGCAGCTCCATTCTTACTGTCTAGACTGCTACCTGTAAGAAAACCATGGCTGGTAAAGTGTGCCTATTAGTTTGTGCTGTAAATGCACTAAATAGGTTATATTATAAGCGTTTTACTTTCTATCTAGATTCTAAAAGAATAATTCACCAAAAATGAAAATTCTATTTAGTATTGAAAGCCATACAACTTGCTTCCAGGACATACAAACAGCTGTTTTTGCAGACAAACAAACAGGTGTTTTGCAGCTGATGAAAATCTTGCCTTCGGCCAAAGATCTCCAATCTCATGCATATTTACCTTCAGCACTTGAGAATTTATTGTGAGACATAAAAAACAATGTTTGATCTTGTTAAACATGGCACAATGTGTCTTAACCTACAAGTTTGGACATGCACATACAAGCATACGATTTTCAGTTAGTAACTGCTTATATTTTAGTCTGTTTTTCCAAAGCTATCCATGGTCTTTAGAAGACTTGAAATAAGTGGTTCTGTGGACTAGATTTTAGGCTCACTCTATGATTATTTTACTATAAGAAAATAGTAAATAGTAAAATAGTATTTTCCTGAATTTATCCTTCTTTATGCTTTAATGTCACAGGTTTGTAACAACATTAGGTAATTAATGATGATTTCATTGTTGGGTGAACTATCCTTTAAAAGCAAATTTTATCTTTGCCTGCATCCCAGGTAACAAAAATAAAACAAAAGACCATAAGCAGCAGCGCAGGCTGCAGGGACGAAAGTCTTGTTAACTGCTGTGTCTTCCAACTGTGCTTCCTGGATTGCAGGAGTCTCTTCCTCTCCAACAATCACCTCCATATACACCTGGTCAGTCATCTCCAAACAGTCTACACTCAGGACACATAGACATGTCAGACTTGCTGCTTCAGACATGTATGTCTCACTTCTTAAAAAGAGAACAAGAAAACAACTCACTGATATCATCCTCTCCCCGACCGGTGTCATTCACGGCCATGTAGACCATCTTCTCTCTGGGCAGCCTGCCCGAGACCGCTGTCTCCAACATTGTGTGCCCGTTGGAAAAATCACTCTCTGCTACCACCTCTGTGTTGACTGTCAAAATCCAAACACAATTACGGTTCATAGAAACAAACCTTTACACAGTTCGTATCCTAAAAATGAAGGCAGCTATATCAGAATTTAATTGTGTTTGAACACTGTGGTCAAAATCAGTTTGACCCCATTGAAAAGTAACCGTATAATCTGAGGTACTGTTTTTTTGTACATAGGACAAACGTTTGTCATGAGTAACACAAATTTAAATACTTAAGGTTAAGAGATTTCAACACCACCATATTTGGTTTAGAGAAATACACATCTGCACATCTATCAATGTGTACGAATGTACTGCTTGATAAGGCATTGTTTTTATGTGTCCCTTACCTATTTCCACATCTTCATCTCCATCAGCCTTAAAGATATAAACTTTAATAACCTCCGATCTGAAGTCATCCTCCTTCGACCCATCATCATCCTGTCTCATATCCATGCTGATTTTTAATGGCGTATCTCCAATGTCTAGCTTCTCTTCAACTTCATCCACTGCAAAAAAAATCAAAACTCAAACATCAGTGTGGAACCAACTTACTGTCCTATGACTAAAAATCACAAAATGCAGTCAGAAAAACATGGAATCTTGCAAGATTTAACAAATTCCAGATGAAGTTAAATAAAAGCTACCACAATTTTTTTTTGATATTGCCAGTACTTTTCTAATTTACTTCTGTTATTTTTTTTGTTATGGACATAGTTCCAAAAAAATATCCGGTTCTCATTTCCCAAACCTACTGAGAGGTTCTGCTGCTGTCCACTCACAGGAAATCATGAGATAGTCCTCTGACATGCTCTTCACATCCTCTTCATCATCTCCCTTAATAGTGACATCAGATGGCATAGTGTCATGGGAATGGATCACCGTCTCTGTGTTGGTCACCATGACCTCTGCAGACACCAGGTCGTGATCCAGAGAGCTCTCTGCATGTGGTGAAATGAGGTCGGCCACAAACACCTGATCAGGTGCCGTCTCTTCAATCAGATCAGCAGTCAGCTCATGGTGATCATTGTTGCCACCTAGACCCTCCTTGATGGCCACCTCAGCACCCAGGATGGACTCAGGCATGATCACACTCTCAGTGGTAATAACATCTTCATGGCATATATCGGGCCCTTCCACCACCTCAGCCTCCAGGTCAGTCTCAAGAATGATACCTTCATCCGTCACCATGTCTGAAACCAGCACAGCCTCTGGCACTGACACAACAATGTGCTCGCCATCAATGTGAGCCAAACCCCCCGTCCCAGCAACTAGAAAAGCAAACAGAATAAGAATACAAGATTTTCTTTCTGAACAAAAAACTGAACAAGATCTTCAATGGCAATTCTTTACCAAAATCTGGTATGATCATTGCATGAGGCATTTTAAGATCCTTGTGAAGCTCCAGGATCCCTCCACCTTGATCCATTATCAGTTTTTTTTCCACAGTCCTGTATGTGCACGGGGAACATTATGAACAAGCACAATAAATAAACAACAGATGAATACTGATTAGATAAACTCAAATATATTACATTAAACTAGAAATAATACATGTATTATTTTAAAATGTAGCTCCTAAATGTTTTAAGTGTGTGGCACTGTGGTGAGAAATCTAGTATTCTAATAATAAACAGACCTTCACATCTGATGACAGTTCATTTCATGTTTAAGAGTTGCACTTATACAAATCAGTGAAGCTGGCATCTGGGTTAAAAGTTTCTAAAGAAACAGACAAAGCAAATATTTGTTATTATGTACCATGTCACTTTTTGTAATTAAGAGACATACTTAAAATCTTGTTTTATGTTTTAAAATATAAGAAGTGGAAATAATTAAAACAGTAACAATTACCAGCAAAACATTTTACACTATCGCACCATGATTTAAAAATAGAAAGATAAAGTTAAAAAGTCTTACGTACTTCAATGGAAGCGGGAACTTTCACAAATTTGCTCTTATTTGATTACTGACCCAAATGTCATAACGTTGACTTTTTTCAAAATATTAAAACTTGAATTTATATTTAAATTAACAAACTTTCTTTGTGGCGTGACCGTGAGACTTTTAGGGCTTTATATATAAAAATGTTGTGTATGCACAAAACAGCAATTAAAAAGCATGATAAAAATTAATAACTTAAAATTAAAAGTGTGTATACAAATGGTCAAAAATGTGTTGCCAAGTTTATGTATCAATTTCTGACTTCAACATGCACGATTAAAATGAACAATGATTTAGAACGCTATTTATTAAAAAATTAAAAGAAAACAGCGAATGGTCTTATTCTTATACAATTTTGTTTACATACATTTTTCTAGCTTTTAGTACCAACAACATGATAGTATTACATATCTGGATGAAAATACTCAAATGAAAATTAGATGCAGATGAGGCATAATAAACCTAATAAGGCTTTGCTATTTGCATACAAGGTTATTTAAGGAAACAAGGTGAGTTATAAGTGTAGTGCATGTACGCTCAAACTTCCACTAATTAGGATTTACAAAATGGACCAGGTGCACATTTACAAATCTAAAATCTAAAAATAATTGAACAGGGTAGGACACATACGTGACGTTTACATGCACATCGTTTTTGTCATTCTGATTAAAATCCTTCCAACTAAGATTACAGTTGACTGTTTACATGAGATATTATCTAATACAATATGGCATTTACAACATGGTATAACCTGTGACATGCACACATTGGCCTGTGTCCTTTTGCTGCAAGAAAACCCTATTTTTTTTGTTGGTATGGTGCCAGTAATCTTACCGGACGGCAGTAAGTTCACTATTTAATAGGATTACGCAATTTAAAGAAAAAAATTGAATTGCCATTTTTCTGATCACAATTACTATTTGCAATGCAATTTCTTATTATTTAAAAAAAGAGCTACAGGTTTGTTGTGGTTTTAACAGCATCAAAGAAAGACCAAGCATAATACAAAAAATATTCTAACACTGCTACTGTTCATTTAAAACCACTTGAACATTGTGGTAATTTTAATGTGGCAAAAGCTTTCATGATGCAAACATCTGTCATAATAAATTAGGACAATAACGATAGTATCTTGAATAAAGTTCAATTAACAAATAAATAAAATCTTTAAATAAATAAAAACTTTGCTTCTCTGCAGACACTTTGTTGCAGAACTACTGCTCATGTAAAAGTTGTGACAATTCAAATGCAAATTCTTTGCATTTTCGTTTACACAAACACGTTTGCACGTCCCATCTGCGATTTCATTTCCTCGTTGTTGCGTACGTTTTTGCATTTACGATGCCTGTGTCAGGGGTGGGACTATACTATGAGGCGTGTTTGTGGTGTCACTCACAGCCGACCGCATTTTGGCAGTTTTGTGGTCAACGTGTAGGACAGAAATGTGATGAACTGAAGATCGGAGCCTAGTTGCATGAAAACCCTTAAATAAGGGCATTTCATAAGGGAAGGGATTTCTTTATGAGCGTTGCAACAAACGGCTTAACCGTCACCCTAACCTAAGTGTTTATATTAAGCATTTTGCGGTAAATTCTGTCAAAACATGGCAACGGAGAAGCGGTTGCTATGGTTACGAAATCACCCACAGTAGATGAAACCTACCTCAATAAGACATACAATCACGTGATTTGAGCAAACACACTGGATAAAAGGGTTTCTCTTGCACATAGAACTAAAAGTCTTTATAAACACATAGTACTGGTCACATTGCAGTGATCGCCGACAGTATTTTCTTCTATTGTTTCGGCTGCAAAGTGAGAGCGCATCGTTTTTTATTCCGTTGCACATAAATTTGCATCCTAAATATTGCACTTATTGCCACCTATTATTAGCACAGATTATTGCCACTGTTAATACCACCATAAATCAGGGAAGACCTGTGTTTTATTTAAGACAAACTGATGTATGTGGCTGCGTTGATATACTGTAACATCAACGTTGCAAGCATGGTTTGATAAAATGTAACAATTTTGACCTCTGAAAATGTGCGTTTTGTGTGAAGAGGTATCCCTCTTCAGTAAACATGAAATCAGTCATCGTGTTAGAGGCTTAAGGGAGCTGTTATTAAGTACTTTGTAGAAACACATAACAAAACTTGTACACAAAACTGGCGTAATGCGTACACTTTGTACATGTGTCAAACAGTGTGTAATTACTGTCAGTTCTCGCATTTATGCTGTCATCTACCCATAAGGTTTTACAGAACAGCAGTAACGATGATGAGCACTAGCGCTCAATATCCACGAATTAACTAAATGTACTACGACAAAGACTTGACTCATGCATAATTTGTTTAGGCGCCCAGACGCCCTACCGCTGTAAAACGTAACGTCATCACGGTCTTATTAATATTCATAAGGTAAACCTTCGTCATGGTAGCATTCGTAATTGAGCATACCGGTCCTTGCGCCACTGCTTAACGCCACAACAAATGTTATTAAAGTTACTTTAACGTGGCAAACTCATAAAGCTCCGCGAAATACAACACTAATTTTGACCAAATTTGTTTTCCTGCAGAAATACATTTTAAACGGGTGGGCAAATGCAGTAGTTTTACTGCGCCATCTTGTCCTTGCAATTTTATTACATGCTAAACGGCTAATAGCATTAGCTGGTTGATATATCAACGCGCAAACGAATAAAACACCATCATAAATTATAACACAAGCGCGCAACGCAATTTACTACATACAATTTGCTACATTTACATGCACGTGACCGTGTATCCCGTTAAGGGGGATGGTCGAGCTGGTTTTGTGGGTCAGTTTAACACGATTATACGATAGCAAGAGCGCGCGGGGGCGCTTCTTCACGTTAGAACAAAACACAAGGCCCGCGCAGGCCGACCGCGACCGTTTAATATACGTGCCGCACAAATCCCAAACGTTTTACCTACTCTGCGACCGTCTTCCGAGCGTCGACGCGTCCCCGATCCCCTCTGATTCGTCGCAACTTAATATAGTTAATTTTCCAACGCTAGCACGACTGCGGCCTGTACATTGAAAATCCTCGAGCGGTGTTTTCCAGGCCTAAACCAATCACGCTACTCGTTTCCAAGTCTTGGCCAATCAAACTTTTCGTGTCAAGACCTGAGCCAATTGGAATTCTCTGTGACACCAGCTGGGTGTGGGTAAGCGAACTCACGGCACGCTTGACGTCACCTCATACAAAAACCATTGCGCTGCTAAGTGAACGCTATTTCAGTACACAAAATGTACATGTGTAACATTACTCAAAATGGAAATGTACAATTAAATATGAACTTTACATAAACTAGTGATTGAGCTGTCTGAGTTGAGCTGTTATAAATGTAATATCTGCTCAGATAATGGTTCTGCTTTTCTTATATCATGTAAACATGTTTGTGTCATAAGTTGTTTACATGTAACCATGTTACTGCCAAGTAAAGAAGGATAACTTAAACAGAAATGGCTCTTTGTTTTATTGCTGAAAACTGATTACAGTTTGTGTTTTCTGGGGCATGCCACTTCTCTTTGCATATTCATATTGTTGGGTTTTACTGTCTTAGTGCAACTAATACTTGAACGATACTGGTGACAAGAGAAAGTCAACGTACTGTTGTTTGCTTTAAATGTATTGTTTTTTATTATTGTTATAGAATAGAAGCAGAATTGAAAGCCTTTATTGTACAGCTCTGCATACAATGAAATTGGGAGTGCTGCTCTTGTTTGTTGTTAAAACATACAATTAAACAATGACAACAGAGTATAACAATATAACAAAAAATAAGTGAGGGATTGTTTAAAAAATTAAGAATAAGTATATTAAGTAAAATATAAGTATGGGTCATAAATTATTATTGCAAAGCATCACTTGCATTTTTGTGCTGTGTGCTGTGACTTTCATAAGAGATCAAAGTACAATGTTTTTTGGGTGTATAAAAGAAGTGGGTGAAAGTTTCCATAGACCTAACATTGGGCTGAAATTTGTGTCATATATCTGCATCCGAATGGCGTAGAGACTTGGGAGTGGGCTTATATCACTCGGCTGGGCAAGTAACAACAAATGGTGAAATTACAACTTCATAGCCATTCCCCAGCAACCAGTTACAGTAACCTAGCAACCGCCCATAGACTTCCATTAAAAAAGGTAAAAGGCATCAGAACATCGCAGAGACAAATGGGTGGTCTATTTTCACTCAGGTAAATAGTCAAGTTGGCGAGTATTCCTTAATTATCCCTATGGACACTGTCAATCCATGCCCTAGCAACCATTTAAAGCACCCTTGCAGCAAACACGAATTAGCTATATCTCAGCACCAGAACATTGTAGATACATGGGCGTTCGCTCTTTTAATTCATACACACATAGCTAGCAGCATGTAATAAAATGAAGCCACATAAGCCATATGTTAGCATTAGTACATTGTAGAGACATGTGGGAGGACTTATTTGACTCGGATGTCAATGGGCTTTAGGTATTGTCCTGACAACTTCCAAGCTACACCCTAGCAACCATTTGGGCACCCTAGCAATGGAATAACATCATAAGGTAAATTTCAATACGTCTGTCATACTAAATCATGCTAGCATCATGCTAACTGATGCTAAACCGTATTAACATTGTGCAAAAATATGCCAAATCATAAGTTCTGATTCCTGACTCCTAGAGCTTTCAAGCTACAATCAGCAAACCTTCCACAGACCTTCAGGGTATTCTGAGGAAGTGTACGGTATCTTTCTAAGGGCTCAGACTTGCGTTTTTCCTAAGGTGGGTGTTTAAAATTTCCCAAAATCCCTTAGGTCTACATTGATGGAATATTTAGATGGGCCAAGAAGCTGATGATTTAAATTTTAACTGTCAGAACTCAAACTCTCTCATTAGATTAATTTAAAATGTTCTGTCACATGATCCTCAGAAATCATTGACATGACATGGTAAAAATATATTATATAGTTATTTTAAATTGTAATATTTGAATGTTTGATCAAATCATTACAACCTTGTGATAGCAATTCGTCCAAGTTCTGATTTCCGTTGCTTCTTCTACTTGTGTGAGCGTGTATTGAACTCGAAAAAACATTACAAAGTCCAGTAATTTCCTTTCAGCAAGTTTAATAACAAAAAATAACTGGAAATGTTTAACGATCAAAAAACCGTGTCGCTTCAATCTTGCATGAAACCAGATTCTAACAGCTCTTGCCAGAAATGACATCATCATCATTTTCAATATTTTTAAGGAACATATTAAATTATCAAAATACAATTGTTTAACAATTACATGATTCAAACAAATATTTTTCACACATCAATATAAATAAACAAACAACTTAAATGGCTCTTACACATCCGGCCCCTAATTAGTTAGGCAGGTGGCAAACCAATTATCACAGACATATTCAAATACTAAGAGCCAATAAACCTTTTAAACATTTTTAGGTGAGAATAAGCAACTTAGTTTTTTCGCATTTTCTTGATCTTTCTTCTTAATGATCCTTTGTTATTCTGCATACTTAAATTGCCTATTGAATTAGACACAATTTGTTTACAGGTCTCTCTAGTATATTAGTCTTGGTTTGTAGCTTCACTCTGCATACTGTTCCACTGGAATCTGGCAAGGTTTCTATTACCCTTCCCATTAGAGGGAAGAAGAACTGTCTATCACCAACACGACATCGCCAGGTTTAAAGTTCTTTTTAGATCTTACCCATTTACTGCGCTCTTGTAGAATGGGTAGATACTTGTGAGTCTATCTACTCCAAAACAAATCAGCAAGATACTGGACCTGTTTCCAGCATTTTCCTCCTTTTTGAACAGACCCGGTGGTAGTTTGGGTTGAGTTTTCAACAACAGTAAATGGTTAGGCGTCAGAGGCTCAAGGTCATTCGGATTGTCTGATACACTAGTTATTCATCTGTTATTAATGATGCTTTCCACCTCGCACATCATGGTGTGAAGATGGTCATCATTGATAGACTGTTCTTTTTAAGAGAGCATTGAGTATCCTCCTTACTGTACGGATTTGACACTCCCAAATTCCTATATATCCCAAATATAGGTCATTGGTCAAGATGGCGGCACCCAATTGCAGCGGTGTCCCACCGGTTGGTGCTACGTTTGGATGTTTTTGTACGTGTTTTGTTTTGTTTTGTGTGCATTCTGTTGGGCGAATAACATCTACAGCCGGCATGATCTACTTAAGATCGGAATATCTTACAAAGCGAGCGTGACAAGCGAGTTTCACAGTTCACACAATATTCCGGTGAAGATAGCAAGAAACCCCGGCTCTCTGTGGATTACCATTCCCGCGGGGAGGAGACGAAGGCGGCGGAGAGAGAGGAGGCAAAAGCGAAGCTGCAGGGCTGGCCCGCTAGCCAGGCTTCGGAGGCAGCCATTCATACCACCGCTCCCCAGTCTATTTCTCTCAAATGCCTGATTCCTTTGCAAACAAGATGGATGAATTGAGGCTACAGATCGCGACGAACAACAGCATTAAAGATGCATGCATTCTACTCATCACCGAGACCTGGCTTCAACAATCCATCCCCGACACTGCAATTGAGCTAACCGGCTACACAACACAGCGCCATGACCGAACGGAGGACTCCGGTAAGAGCAGAGGAGGGGGGCTTTGCATTTACGTGAACAACTGCTG
>JAZGTI010005576.1:0-25156 GCA_036877585.1 Botia kubotai
ATACATTGAGTATGTGCAATCCCTGGGATCGAACCCATGACCTTGGCGTTGTTAACGCCATGCTCTAACCACTGAGCTACAGGAAAGCTTTAAGGCCACACAGACCTCAGAAATGTGTGGTAGGGAATCCACAGGCACGTTTCACCCCATAATCAGAATTTATACGCCAGTGGGGTCAAAATTTGTTTTGGCGGTCTGTTGGAGTGTGAGCATGTGTGTGTGACTGGTGCACATGGAAGGGCTAACAGCCTCTGAAACCTCTGGTTCCTGTCTATCACTTCATCTGTTACCCTCTCAGAGTTTTAATTGGGAGTTATTGCTCATGAGATAAGTGTTAGGATAGGAGCGCTCTTGCTGTCTGATGTATGGGGTGCTTGGACGTTGCCAGTGCAGTGTGGTAACAGAGCGTATTTGGGTCTTGGGGTTGACTTCTCCTCCACACCTCTTGACTTTTGAAGATGGCTTTTGATCTCTCACACATTTATTTGTTTATTCTTCATCCCTTCTCTTTCTTGTTTTTTTGAAACGGCACTCTGTGATGTGTTGATTCAGGTTCTGGTCCGTGACCCACACCCTTTGACTTAGGGTCCACACTTTTGGTCTTGGACTTTTGCATCTCTCCTCTAGATTCTTGACGACCTCCACATTGTTAAGCAACTTTTTTGCTCAATAAGCGTTACCTGAGAATCAATTGTTTACCGACTAGGTGTTTGTAGGGTTTTCCCTTATGCCAGTGATAGCATTGGCAGGAGTACAAGAGCATTCCAGACCTGACCATGTTAATGCTCAGCCAAAGGGGGAATTAAGGAATGCAGTTGCTTTGAAGTTACCACCTCTATCCCTGTTGGGTTTTCTCTCCCTTGCTTTTTCTGTTAACTCGGGTGTGGTTTCCCAGGTTTGTTCTCCAGGTTCTCCTTCGTCTTTATTCTCCTTTCCCCTCATTATTTATGACCTCACCAATCCTTCACCTGTGAATAGATGGTGAGGATGAAAGATTACCGCTCTTCGGGCGTGCACGACTGTTGTTTCACATGGATTAATGGGACAAGGAGTGCTTTCCCTAAGCACAAAGAGACAAATTTGAGCATTAAATTAGACAACTCTTACATGCCAAAAGTATTTGCTCATTGGACAATTGCCAACACGTTTTCAGAGCCTGTTGGAGTAAATCACCTTGGATTCACTGATGAACACTAATCCTGTAAGCACGCATAAGTGTGCAGAGATTTAGAACATGTAATATTTTCTTTAAGGCTAAAGTAAATCTTGTTTTGAGCAGTATATTTTTAAGCTGCAGGAATATGCTTTGACATTTCATGGGTAGTTAGAAAAACAGGGATATTTTTCCTATCCCTTGAAGTTTAATGTGGAAGTTCGATGTTAGACATAACTCGTACACTCCAACAGAATGTCCCAATATCTTGTGTCGCATGAAGTTGGAATTACATTCCACTATTAACACTTCATATTTAGGGTCCCCATGATGCGCTTTTCTTCCCTGCCGTAGCATGTTTCCTATTAAAACATGAATTTAGGGTGGAACATAATAAAGAGCTTGTCTCTTTTTAGCCAATAGGTTTTTTATGCAAATTCGGTATTGGGCGGCAGGATATACTCATTCTAGAGCATTTTATTGTACAAAAATGTGAAATGTCTGTGAGATGAGACACAGACACCCTCAGACAAATGCACAAATACACACAGCTTAGAGCCTTTAAACATCACATCACTAAACATCACCACACATTAATCATCAAATGCGGGCTGTGATCATTCTTTGGGACCTCAGGCCAAGTTTAGCCACGTCTGTGTCTCAGGACCCCAGGGCTGTCTCCCTCAGTGCCTGTACCTTAGCCTTTGTTATTAGCTCTGGATCTAGGGAACATGTCTGTTGTCTCCTCCTACCCCCTCAGGGAGAGCCATAGCTGGGCTGTGAGATGAAGTCAGGCAGAGGTGGTGGGGAAAGGAGTGCTAGCTGTGCTGTAATTACTCCATTGATATTCCTTCCACAATAACACTGTCACTGCTCATTTGCATAAGTGCTTCTCCTCTCTCACGGGAGCAGATGAGCACAGAAAGCCAAGGAGAAAGCTGGAGGAGTTTGGGTCTCAGTTCAGATGAACAGGTTTGCTGTCATCTGTGCTGATCTGTCCCCTAAGAAATAGGTGGGATACAATGGAATGGGCTGCAGTAGTAGTGCTATGACAGTAGGAGGGGGACAGGAGGTTGTCCATCGAGTAAGCCTATCAGTGTCCGGATGCTAATGTGATTAGAACACAAGCAAAGTGATGATTTTTGAGTTTTTAAGTCTAGTTTAATGCAGTTCCACCACCCTTGAATATCAACTGACATCACATGGCTGTATTAAAATTCAGATGTACTTGTCCATGAGACCAATTTTCACTCACCTTGCAATGCATTCTGGGATGGCCTTCTTATAAAGGATACACACATACATTATAATTTATTAATTTAAGTAATAAATATATAATTTGGCTAGAATAGAGTATTTTAAGAGGCAAATAAAACATATAAAGATGCCTACCATTTAAAACAGAATTTGTGTTGGGGAAATTGGTATGGCGGCCATCATAAACATCTGCTCACCAAAATGGTTGGTTTGTTCTCCAGCCCACATCCATCCAGTCTTACTTGCACGTAGGGCATGCTGGGTAGATTTCACGAACATGCACGCCTGTGACAGGTCCTCCATCTTGGTAGCGGGAGGTGTTTCGAAGTCTTTATTTAATGTCACTGCTCTTCGCCTCAGCTCTGGTGTGATGGACATTGGTCATTGGCTGTTTCTCCTCTATTGCTTTTTCTGAGCAGGCTGAGGCCTTCACTCTCTCCCCTCGGAGTCAGGCCCTCGGGCTCTACATCATTTATTGCTGTCAAGAGTCAGGAAGGGAAAAAGATGGGGTGATGAGCAGTATGAGAGAGACAGAGAGAGAGAGAAGCAAAAAAAAGCACCCAGCGTGTGGAAGAGAGAGTAGCGATTCCAAGAGGGACGCACAGAAGCAAAACACAGACGATTTAGTCAAATCTCAGCTGTTGAATATTTAATGGCGCCTGCAGTGTTTATTTAGTTAGCCTGTCGATTTTTAGCACACTGTCAATAGCAGGCTCACACGCCGGGCCCTGATGATCTTTAGTGTCTACGCTCCCTGGGGTCCAGACGCTAAACACAATTATGGATTTTTTTCCCCTCCTCTTTTCTCTCTCTCTCCCCCACCACCGCAATGTGTTTGATATTTTTACTGATCTAATTTGCAATCTGGTAGTTTATTGTTTGGCATTTTAGTGGCGCTCAAGTGGCGAAGCAAATTCGATTTCCGCTCATAATTCTTTATAATGTCATTAATGCTGTTAGCGCACAGGCGCGGGCCTTAAATAAAAAACGTCGGGAATCTGTCTGCGGATGCGCACATTCTTGCTTTTATTGTCTCTCCTCCCACTTTCATTTCAGTCATTCAGTTTTTAATTAAAAATCCTTGCCATGGTTTTCTGTCACTGTGAAATATGAAATTACAGTTGTATTGTGTTTCAGAGTAAGAAACGGGAAGCTAGGCGTCCGCCAGAATGTTGCACACGTCTTGCAGACTGACAAACTAGGAAGAAAAATGAAAATACACAAAATGAAAATAAATGAATTAATAAATGTCTTGGGAAAAATGCTGCACTCATTGTTTTCTACAAATGAATGCATTTGAGATATAGAATAAATCATTCATACCACGAATGTCTACATTTAACCTCTGCATCAAAATAAGGCCTCACATCTCTAAACATTGTTAAAATTTTAAGCAGTTCTACTCTACGTGCATTTACATCTAAGACTCCTATATAACGCTATGCTAGACTAGTTTAAGCACACGGCGGGCTAATAGTGCTGCTGTGCTATGTGCTAATGGTGATGGTGTGCAGCCTCTTGTGAGAGATCTATTTGCTGATGATGGATGAGCGGTAAGCCACCCAAGACCTGCGATTTTCCACACTCAAGTCTGTCAGCTTCTTAAGTGGACGAGCACAATTAGCGTTGAAACTGGATCACGGGCTAATCTGATGGCACGCTTGGAAAACAGATAGAGTGGAAAAAAGAAATGTGCTCTTTGCAACCAACCAGAAAAGAGATTAGGGTAATAGTTCCTGTATATTACAAGTGAGAAGCGTGCCAGTGAAAGATAAACAATTCAGGATTGCAAGAACAAAATAAGGTCCGAAATTGATCTCAAAACATTAAAAAGCACAGTCTGGCTCAAGAATAGTGATTTAAAATTCGCCCAGCAGTGCACACTGATTTATTGAAAAGTGTGTGCTAGCCGTATTAGTATTACCGCTAACTGAATGCATGTTTGTTTGTTCATTTGACTGCCAAGAGCCTTCTGCTTCATCTTAAAGGTGTTTTTTCTTCATGTTATTTTGGTTGCCATGGCCCTGCTGGATCGCCTCTGTTTTGGTTGTAGAGGACCATCATTCGTTGCTGTGATATTAACATATTTGTAATTCAGATCATGCTGGAGAGGTAACTGTCTCTTTATTGAACACTGTTGCACAGTTAAGCAACAACACCTGAGGCACAGCAGCTTAACACTCATATGCAAAACATCTCAGACGCAACCAATCAGAGGTAAGAATACGCTGTGGTCTCGGATGGGCTTCTAAAGCACCCTTTCTGCAATTTTATGTAATGTGGCCTGTTGATAAACTGTGTAAGGTGCCTGTGTGTGTTTGTATGATTCCCAGGGTGTCAAAGAAGTGCAGACTAGGGGCATACCATGTGTGGGGTGATATCTAGGGCACGTCACAGCAGCTCAAATGTGTTTCTCAAACAAACTGGCTACACATCAAAGAAAGGCAACACCCTAGTCTGTTAGCAGTGCGTGTGTGTGCGTTTGTGTGTGACTTAACCTGTTCTCACCTGATACATACCTGTCATCGCTGGAGGGATTACCCGGCTGTAATTGAAGGCTTCTGTGTTGATGGTTATTTTAACACCTTGAGGTAAGAGCCAACCTTTGGTCTCATTAAGAACTAAGCACGTAGTCTTTGAGAGCACCTGAGGAGGCTTTTCAGAAGCACTCCACTCAGTGTGGCTTCTTTGTATTGCAATTACAGCATAATAAATTAAGAGTTTAAGAAGGACGAGTAGGCAAGAACTGCAGGGCAACGGGGGCCAAAAACAAGGAAGGTCCAGATCCAATTTAGATTCTGGTATCTTCATGCAGTTGTCTCTTCCAATGGCAAATAATTCAAAACGGCATCAAATGTAGTTGACAGTGATTCATTGTGGTATGTTTCTCCTGAGAATATGGTTAAAATTGACTGTGAAGGTATAAGGTAACAATTCTAAAGGGTCTTGTGGGAACTGCATATACCAATTTAAATGGAGAAGTTCTGTTCAAGATGAAGTGTAGTTTTAAGTGGCCATATAAGTTAATTTGACTCTTGGTTGTTGCAAAATGATTCTCACATACATAGTTGGGCAAACAATTTAATCACACAAACCGCATCATTTACACAAAGAATATGCGTCCTGTCAAAATAACCCTTTATAAAGGAACCAATGTGCTTTTAGAATTATTTATAAACATATTGTTTTGATTGTCAGTCATTCATGCAATTGCTACTGGTATGAGACTCGCCCCTCCCAGGACTCATTACACAAAGTCATTACATGTCATTACCCAAACAATGATGTTATCGACAGTTTTTGAGGCTCTTCTGCTAATTCTCACACCCTCATCAATTCTCTGAACTTGTATTGTTTTTGAAGGTGTGGTTTTAGAGCAAATACCCCAGTGAGGATTTCCTCTGTCTTGTCTCATTTAGTATTCACTAAATTTTGTAGGTTAAAATGAAGCAGTTAAAGGATAAGATCTGTTTTATTGCGTCTCTTTCATTTTTTTTACTATGTATTTTTTTCCTAGAAAATAACGTCCCCTTCTAATCCTGTCTGCCTCATCTTTACACCTTTTGACAGTGTAATGAGATATGACAATTAGACCAAGTCAAAAGAGCTGCACAATGCTCTTGGCAGAGCAGGCCCTCCTTTTGCCTCTTTGTGCCAAAGTAGAAGCAGATGTGGGCTCTGGTGTTTGCCACAGAACCCTGACCAGACTGCTGGAGTGTCTCAGCAGGGCCTCTGCTCCCTCCTGCCATGCCCATGTCCCACTCGTTCAGCCCGCAGAGCATGACACACATCTGGGCCATTCCCTGTGAGACGTGCTGGAGCCCGGTGGTGCTGCTGAGCCAAGTTGCCTCGCTAAATGAGAAAAACTCTCAGGCTGGTTTCAGTAATGACAGAGCACAGAGCTGTGGTAGAGTCATAAGGTAGCCTAACCAATGCTGGAGTTGCTACACTGTTTGCTAAGTCTGGCCAGAGGAACATTGTATTACTTATGGGTTAATCATTCGTATATCAGGAGATTTAAGTTCCCACTTTAATGTTCGATTTTAAGTGTTGTGTTTTTGTACTGAGTACTGAAGATGTTCCTCTTACAATTCTGTAATAAATGATAAAGCATTGATATAAATGAATCCATCTCAGTACATATGGCTGTTATGTGGCTTGAATATAAATGATTGATGGGTAATGTTTGAGGCTTTTTTCTCAGTTCGTTTGCATGTTGGCAAATCTGAGCATAATTAATGATATTGTTGAGATCTGCTGAAACTCTAGAGGAGACGCAAGTGAGATTACAAGGAAAAATGTAGGAAGCAGGAAACTGCATTAAAGTCTCCATTCGCTCTCAGTTTAATCTCATTGCTGTTTAGGAGAAACAATTGCGATCTCACTTGTGATTTTTCTTTCCTATGGGTTGTTTTATCACTTTGTTGCTCTATCTCTTTCTAGTCTCCTCTCTGTCTCGACTCATCACTCTCCCCCTCATCTCTGCCGATCTGTTCAGCTCCATCCCTCCCTCTCTCCCCAAAGCGCCTTTCTGTCCTAATTTGATCTCTGTGGCAGATCAGAGGAATGTGATTGAATTTGGGTGAGAGAGAGTGGTGAAAAGAAAAGATACACATTCTGATTTATCTGCTCTGGTGCAGACCTGGTCTGAAGTGAGTGTAACCTTAAATGTTTGTCTGGATAGACTTTAATGTAAAAGCTTGATTATGTCTTACAAATTATTATACATAAAGTTTCAATATGATTGTTTTTAACATTTATAACAGTCTACTAGTTTTGGATGGTTTCTCCACTTCTCTACCTAAATATATAATTTTTTACTTTTAGTTTAATTTAATAATGTCTCTGAATCTTTATATTTTAATTTATTGTTTTTCAAGGGCACCATGTCTAGCAGTGGCCTTGTTCATAATGCCACATCTGTGACCCGCTCAAATTAGACTAGTTCAGTCATCTTTAAATGTAAGCGCTTTTAAACTGAATCCTTAATTAAATGACACCCAACTGATTTTTAATCTGATTTGCCTAATTCTGTGTATGAGAAAACCTTTTGGATACATATTTTTTGCTTTCAGTTTTTATAGTGTATAAAAAATCTCACAAATATTTGCTTTATATGTTATAGCAAGCCCATTTTTGTTGTGGTTTTTGTATTGCCTGCAGCTGAACCTGTGGATTGACAAACTCCTGACGTGCTGACTGGCACTCAATACTATATAGGCCAGAACAGAGCAATAAAATAAGGGGGAGAGAGGGGCGGGAGAGAATGGGCCAATAGAGCACTATTGATTTGTTTAACAAATTAGCCATGATGATGGCAGGTGCGGTCGCTGGGCCAGGTTGCTGGGGTCAGCTCGTCATATGGTTGCTAACAGACATAATATTGCTCTGCGCTCTGATCTCTTCATACTCGCACAAAAGGCTATAGGGACACCCCTGGGAAATAAGCTGTCTGTTTCTCTCTCTCTCTCACCACTCTCTCTCTCTCTCTCTCTCTCTCTCTCACACACACACACACACACTTAAAATACCCACCACTGCCACTCTTCAAATTAACTCCCCAGAAGGTTAGGCTCCCTTGATTCATAATTATTCTCTCTCTCTCGCACTCTCTATCTCTCTCTCTCTCCATCCTCCTCTGTCTCTTCTCACTTCTCCTGAGTGGCATGTGCCATTTGGTGGCTGACCAAGGGAATTAAATTAGCTTTACTGACCTGAGAAAAGCATAGCCAGATGACGGGCGAGGGGAATACAACTTGATCTCTGTCTGTTCGGCTGTCACTCCCTGTAATCTAGCTGTCTATCTGTCAGACATAAGTGTTATTGCGCGTGGACCCCTCTGTGGACACACCACTCCCCATCCGCATTTCGTTCCTGCGGTTATGTTACAAATAAACACCACGGCGGCAATGGGCGTCCGCGCATCTAAAAACAATACACACGGTCCTTTTGCCAATGTCCATCTAATGTCCGTAGAGGACAGAAGGCACCTGAGTAAAATTGTAATCTAATCACTTGTATGTCGAACAGGAGTTGCTCCAAAATTCCTGAATGACAGCGAACAAATCCCTGCCAAGCCTGATCGTATTGTAACAGCGGTAGCCGCGGTTCAGGCTGTAGTTCCCGTAGGGATGCTTGGCATGAGGTTACACGAGGCAAAGGGCAAAAACAGAGAAAACAACCTCAAAGTGGGAACGCTGCAGAGTGCCAACACATAGTGGTTTTGTTTTTAAGAGTGGGACTGACACGAAACCTTTATCTCTTTACATGATATACTGAAGCCATTCAGTCCAGCTGGCTCGGAGGAGAGCAATAATTTCACTCTCATATGCAGAGTTTGAAAAAGCAGGGGATAGCGATCAGATACGGCAGACTATGTTACTTTATGTTTTTTTAGTTTTTCTTTCTGAATTATTAGATGTATGATTTTCTGGTATTTATCCATTTCAAATTGTGATGTTACAATTATGTTGCAGTTTTATGGTGTGTTTTCATGTATAATTTTTTTAAATGCGTTTCTTGGCAAACGTAGCTCTGTTTAAGATGAGAGTAATGTTATTTTGTGGTCTTATTATTTTAAATTGATTATTTCACTGCTAGTTACGGAAATTTTATCACAGTGGTCTGGCGATATGAAAAGCATGATTAATACGCTGTCATTTTGGTAGTACAATTGGCAAATTTATTTGGGAGCTTAAACATTTTTATGCTAATTTATGCTAATTTGACAGATATATATATATATATCTAAAACACTGGACAAATGTTAACAAAGCATTGCTCAGTAAATCAGGAGCTTCATCTCCCATTGTCAGTCTTTGGAAACCCTTGAGCGTAAGCGTTTGGATGCTCTCTAATGTAATGAGTGCTAAAGTCTTCTGTGCTTCTTTCTCTCACAATACCTCTTAATGAACGCTCCTCACAAGCTGGTCTCCTGGCGGCCACGTTTGCGTTCACTGCATAAAGGCGAGGTTCAGTGCTCCACCTGCCCTCTTTAAAACAGTTACGAGGCCATTCCTGCATGGCCCACCGAGGATTAATTACCAAACTATACCCTCCCATTGGGCCCTATTAGGAGACAGAGCAAACATAAACACACCCACCAACACGCATGCGTCGACATACATGCAACATTCGCACGTTCGCAGACGCAAAGGGACGCTTCACAACTGAGCACTCTAATGATATGTTGTCAATTTAGATAATGACCAGAAAAGAGATAAACTGAAGTGCATTGCAAGTAATTAGATTTACAAAGCTGCAGCTAACCTCAGATATAGACCAACATACTACATGTTTCTTGCGCTGGTGGACCATATGTCATGGCATTAGATGAGGGTTAGTTGAAGTTATCTACACAGGCTTGTGGTACAGCACTGTAATTGGTGGGTAAACAAAGAAAGTTTTAGGGCATCAGATCTTTGGGGGTCAATAGATTCAAAACAACAGGTCTTCCTCTATTCCTATAGTCAATAAAATCTGTTGATGACACTGCAATTGTCATAGAATTTGATTGTTGTTTAGCTAGTTCTTGAAGAATTATGAAATTATCGGACTAAAGTTAAACCTGTAACATGATGTTGGAACGGTTAAAACATGTATTTTGAATTCTTCATCCTGCTAAATTTGCGTTAGTTTACTGATTCTTTGTACCTCTAGTTTATGTACTATTATTTGTGGAGGGCAAACTTTGCCAAAATTGTGCTGTTGTACTAACTGCATACTGCACATGTACAAACACAACATGGATAAATCAGAAAGGCAGAATTCTAGAAAGAAAAACAGGCTGCATTGGATATTGTGTCAAATGTGCATCTTCCTAAAAAATGTACTAGAAAAGAGCTCACACTTACCACATAGCCTGAGAACCACCAGAGAAAAGTCCCTGCCATTATGTGTGCCTAATGAAATAAACAGTGCAGTCAAGCAAAAGAGAGAAGTTTTGCCCAAGGGTTCAGATACTGCCAATCACTGAAAAGGAATAGATTTCCAAAACACTCATGTCTGGCCAGTTCAGTCATTCAGAACGTTGTGTTGCCAGAGAGAGCATGCATTCAAGGGCCTGTGTTGGTTTTGTGGAGTGTGTGACTACAATTGGGGTCAGATTTTTTACCTTCTTAATTAGATGAGGGACAGGCTAATTAAATCAAATTCATTATCCGCAGGTCTAGAAATCAAGCGGCACTATTGGAAATAAGGTTAGGCTAGCCTTCATCCATCATGTTTCTAACTAACCAATTTACGGGCTTGACTTTTGCATGCTGCGTTATTAGCTTGTCATAAACAGTTAGCTTTAAGATCCGTGAGGGCAGCCCTGATAGCGTTGGCGTTTATCACATTAGTTTCTAGCTCTGTGTCAGCCTCTTTCGGCCCAAGATAAAGCACATAGCCCGTAATCGTGTTACACATAAACAAACACACACACACACCATAGACTTACAGTACAAACGAATGCCACTTAAAGCACCACTGTTCACAACCCTGTTAAAGCAACCCTGTTTAATTCACTGTAATTAAGACATACTGTTGCAGCTTTTTGCAAATAAAAGCTCTTCAACATTCCTTAAATGGAAACTTAACTTTATAAAATGAATCAGACAACATGTTTGTGCATTTAGGATGTTCCGTCTTGTGTTAATCTTGGGACTTGACGGTTGAGTGGCAAACAGAACAGGTTGAAGCAGGGTTATGTTATGTATTAACCATCAGGGAATGTTTGTTTAACATTTTCATTGGCTATTACAGTAGCTTGATTAACCTTTTTAAAGCATAATGACTTACAATCAACACATAGAATCTGACATGTTAACTGCTAGCTATATATAACTTTAATTTGTTTTCACTCACCACACAACAAAGTCGGCAGCCAAGCCAAATACTGAAAGGGGCACACACTCAAAGATCGTTAATGTTATTATTAATTATTGTTTGCAAGTAATTATAGCGCTGATGTTATTTAAATGAACGTTTCTCCTTAACAAGTATTCAGTTACAGGTTTCCAAACATTGGGCTTATCCTTCCCTTTAGGCTTGAAAGTGAATTAGGTGGTGAGACTATGGAGAGGGTGAGAGAAATAAACAGAAATAAGAGAGGTGATTTGTCGTCTGTGTATATTATATTGCTATGGTCAGACTCAAACAGAGAGAGAAAGGGGAGGGGCGCATGGGTAAGAATGAGCGTGTGAGGGATAGTCTCATCACTCAGAGTTTACTCACACTAAATTGAGTTGAAATAATAGGCTTATTCAAGCGGCCCTCACACAATGACACCAAGGCAGGTCATATCAAAGGCTGGCCTGAGGGCCAGGGAGACACTGCACAGGGGGAGGGCTTTCAGGAGACGGGTGACGGTACTGTCACGAAGCAGGGGACCCCACTGACAGACACCTGGAGAAAGGGGAGAGGGGTTTGGGCAGGGCCCCAAGGCGCTGTCATTCGACAGGGGCTGGAGGTTGATGACAGCCCTCGGGTCATTGGGTACCGTAGAGCCACAGCGGGGTCTAGGGACTCTGGAGACCAGGGCTGGGTTGGTGGGATGTGTTACCGGTACCAGTCGCACAGCATGCCCAATGCCCTCTCCACTTGCTCCGGGCGGGTGTTTCACAAAAACTGTCATTGCTGGTGTGTGCAGATTCTCTGCTTTCCAGCATCTATTTGTGTCTGTAGCTCTGAAAATTCTTATTGTGTGTGTGTGTGTGTGTGTGTGTTTGTGCCAGTCATTTTCGCTGCCTGTATTTCAAGTGATTAGTCATTCTGTGGCATAAAGTGCTACCAATACATTATAGAAGCAGCTGCTTTTCCACGGGCCGTGTAAGTAAACAATAGCTCTCGATATGGACAATACTGTGTAAAATCACCACATGAATACACACACGATTCCAAAGTCACAGGGTGTCCAATTGGCTCATGAATACACGCACACTCCCTCCGCCAAAGAGCCGAGGGAGAGCGGGCGTTTGTTAAAGAGAGCGCGTCGTCTGCACATTACAATATAAAGAGACGGCATATCTGATCAATATGAGAATTCACAGCACGCAGGGAGGTGATGGAGCGGCCCCTCCCACGGGCTTACATGAGTGTGTTAGACAGCTGAGACCGAGCTCAGCTGTGTAATCCATGGATCAACATGTGTCCATCCTACATTTGCAATTCATTTCTTGTTTAGCTTGCTAAATAATTTCAGACCAAAAATAAACACTATAGATTTTGTTCAAAATTGACTTTCTAGTTGTGAAACTTTGGTTTCACACAGATATAGATTCCTTTGATCACTCTGCTAGGGTACTTGTATGAACTTGTATTACTTTAGGATCACTAAATGTTACTTTAATAAAGCTACTAAACTAACCACTGGTTACCAATTACTGGTTATAGAAAGTTACTTTAAAAGTAACTACTAAACTAACTACTGCTTACAAACTTTTGGTTAGTAAAAGTTACTTTAAAAAGTAACTACTAAACTGACTACTGGTTACTAAAGGTTACTTGAAAAAGAACAGAAATTTGTTTCAAACATTCATGTGGTTATCAAAACAAAAATTATTTGTGGGAAAAGAACAAGTCACATTTGTTTGCAAATGGCACTTTGATATTTTGTATTTAATGTTACAATAGTCAGTTAAAAGGCTTAAGCATTTAATACTGCATATCCGCAATGAATCTCTGTTATATAAAGACTACAATAGAAATCGGTTGACAGAGCGAGTTAGACGTGGAGGGTTTCCTGTCTCTCTCACTGCCAGATCACTTGAGGCAAAATGCATAGCTGGGATGAGAAGACTAAAAGAGATTCATAGTAACATTAGATGGTAAAATCCCCATTGCGATGACAGAGATAAAACAACCCTCCGGATCAGATACACTAGACAGGTTTAAGCAAGCAAGCAAAATTTTACACAATTAATTTATTGTTCTTTTTGGCTTGTTGCTTTTTCTAATTTAGTATTTCTGGTGCAGTGTCTAGACGTTACAGTGTGGTGGGTTATGTGCTGCACTTGTAAGATAAAAGGTATTTTGAATTTACTCATCTCAGCCATTCGTGATTATATTGTCTTGTTGCTGTAATGATGTAATTCTCTTTGCAGAAATACATCAAACATTTTATCATTGAAAATCAGATTCATTTATATTAGTTTATATTTTTTTATTTTAAATGTGGTTATATATTATATTTATTATAGCTATCTATACAGAATATAAAGCAAATAATTATCGATTATTGTGGTTGTTATGGTTGTGGTTATTTTATTTCATATTTTGTGAATCCATTTATGGTATTCCTTTAATAAAAAGTTTTTAGCTTTAATAAAAAAGCTTTTTTTATTAAGTTAGGATACAGTATATCCATATGTATGTATATCCATACAGTATGTATACATATATATATGTGTATGTATGTATATGTTTGTGTGTGTGTATATATACTCTGTATAACAGAACACAAAGCAGCATGTTGGAGTGAGTTTAGTACTAGGGAAATTCTTTTTGAATCCAAGTCCAAGTTCTTCTCCGATTGCATTTGTAACTGTAATTCAGTCAACTGCAGCCAGCTCCATCTGTGTGTGTCTGTGTGTTTAGGACGGCTTTGTGGGCTGAAATGGAGAGCCTTTGGTAAGTGGCTGATTGGAGGGGAAGTCTGTTGGTTTGGCACGTGCCCTGTCTCACGGGACATGTGATAGCCCGGTGCCCACGCACCAGCGCCAGTCTGTACCAGCAGGGGCTTTCGTTTCACCCTGCTAGTGCCAACCCAGTGGAATTTCTTTAACAAAGATCTGACGGTCTCGCTGTAGTCAAACAAAAGGTCATGCGTGACGCTCCTCTGTATTGTTCTGCTTGATTTCAGATGAATGAAGTATACTGCTTTCCGTCTGTTGTTTATGATATTTACATAAACATTTACTCTCGCTGGTATCAAGAAGATTCGACATCATAAGAAATATGATCACAGCCTACATATGTAGCACAAGCAAAATGTTATGGCATTGCAACAGTATTTGTTCTTTAAAGAGAAACAGATCGTGAGTGGAACTGATCCTTCACCATAAGGAACCTCCACAGCGCTTGATTCCATGGTGCAACCTTTACCACTGTGCTCATCCGGCTTTCTCCCTCACATACCAGAGGAGCTCAGGGGCATCTCCACGTCTGACCCGGTCCTCTACAGTTTGTGGAAAGGCTTTCAAACCCAGCCAGCTCCCTGTCACTCCTGGAGCTCCACCAACTGGCCCTGACTCAGCCGAGAGAGCGAGTGGGGAGCAGATCGGCGACTTCTTTCAGAACATTATCCTGGCTGGTAAAAACAATCGTTGGACGCCTTCTTTCTCTCACACCTGCTGCTTTACAAACACAGTTCTTTGCAAAAGGGTTCAGACGCTTCAGCATTTTCCTAACTGTTACTCTACAAAGCCTGAGGAAAAGTTTTGTTTTAATTTTCATTTTAGTCCAAAAAAGTGTCTTTTATGTTATGTGCATAATCAGAAATAAAACTGAAATAGGCGGTTTGCATGCATATTTAATTAACACATTTTAATATCTAACGGAATTACTTTTTGAAGCAGTTTTGCAGCTTGCATATAGCAGCTTCTCACACTGTTCACTGAATTTGGCCCGCTTTTTTACTCAAGTTTCCTGGCAATACATCTATATACACAAGCATATACTGTATAGTTTTATCAAATAAGTCAAAAGAACAGTAAAGGAAAACCCGTGGAAAAATATCACTAGTTCATTGGTGGTCTAAGATTGTCTCATGTGTGTGTTTGTCTTGTGTGAGTCTTTTTCCCGCATTCCAGCATTGCTCCTCTCTCCGCTGCGCTCCTACTTTGCCATCGTTGCCATGGTGACATCTACACATTTCATGCCAGCCCCTCACACAGCAGACATATTTGTTTGGCTAGTGTAACTCGGCCCCACAATGACAGACGCTTTAAAGTATAACACCTCCTAATCTAGAATTGAGCTTTTTGAAGGGGCCTGCTGAGCACAAATTCAAATATAGTTTCTCTGTGCTAATCTGGGTGGTAATCCCTCAGCTTTTGAGTCCTGAAACATCCTGTCAACCACAATAACAAGAAAAAACCTTGTTTGTTTTTCATTTTCTCTTGCACTTCCCCCTCACAGAATGTTGCATTCTTCACCAGCCCTGAGAAAGCATGACATGGTCAAACTAATAACCGATTATAGAGCTGTTTTATTACAGCGAATTTCCATCAATCCCTGGTTCCCATAGTGAAACACAGAAATGCTCCACTGGAGGCCATGACTAAGATCCTTTCATGAACTTTGCCCTTTGGTCCCCTGTAGCAGCTGGTCTTAGCATGTATGTGTAGCCATCAGCCGCCCAGACGTCACATTGGTTAATATGTGGCTGCCATGGCTAACATATTCATCATGGTGGGATGTGCTCTCTCTCTCTCTCTCTGTCTCTCTCTCTCTCTCTGTCTCTCTCTGTGTACCCTCCCCGCTCTTTCTCGTGCACCAAGCTTTTCCTCATTGATCACCGGCGGCTTTAATGCTAGCGAGCCTGCCAGTGATGCCATGGTAACAAGGCTCTCTATGAAGCTATCAAACCAGGTTCTATAAAGGCTGTTATGCAGAGGTTAAATTCTTTAAAAATGTGGCCTGTTCTGTTGAGTCATAGAGGCAGGACATAATGTACACATATAGTCCTACTATAAAAGATCATTGTGATAAAATGATTCAATCTTACAAACCTATTGCATAATAGGTCTTCCGATCACGGACTTTCATATCTGAGCAAATCTGAGCACGGTCTGAGATATTGTTAAGATTCAAAACTCATGAGGAGACATGTAAGATTACTAGGCTATATATTTTTATCTATTTTTGGGAAAAAATGAGCAAAAGTCTCAATTTACTCTTAATTATTTCCCATCGCTGTCCAACAATTTAGATTTTAAGGAGACCTCTTGTCCTGTGATTTCGTTTTTCTTATCTCTATCCTAAAATTATTTGCTAATGAAAGTTTTTAGTGTTTAGGGCATTAGGAGTTTTAGCTTTGATAGTTTGACAATAAGTCCTGTGTTCCTTGTATCCTCAAGGTTTCTCCTCTGCTTCATATCTCCGCTGCCCTGTGAACTGACACGGGCCTCTTCAGCAGCTTTTCATGGGGTCAGGAGAGCAGCTGTTGACTTTATAACTCTGCAGATCCTGCCGTTTCACAGCTAGCTACTGACTTTAAACAGGTCTATTAAATGTGAATTCGACACATCTTAGCCAGACAGTGACAAGACAGCCAGGGAAGGGGGTACACAAGTTTGGAATGTTCCTGTCAAGCGCGTTGAAATATATCTCCCTAAAAAGAGGTGTTGTTATAGAGGTGAGGAATGGGGAAAATGGAAATCAGTGACACTTACAGCCACATATTCTTCCTTTTATTTTTATTTTTTACCTGATATTCATTTACATGTAAAGGTTGTGAAATTGCTCATAATGTTACATTAACATTCTATTATGTCTATTGAGTGTCAGTCTTAAAAAACGACGCTGAAGAAAGGGTGTAAAAGGGCTTATCAACTGTTTCTCCTCGTCACATCAGATAAGGACAATGTAAAATTCCACAGAACAAACTGTGGAAAAGCGGTAGTTTACCACAAATTAGATATCTGTGTTCAGATTTTTTGCATCTTGATAGGGCTGTATGAATGTGACATTCACTTTTCAAACAGTTAATTAAACATGATTTTTTTAAACTGAAAGAAATAAACACTGATATTCTTTTTCCCCAGTCAGAGTTGACTTGGCGGGTGTGGAGAATTCCCCCATTTGAAACAGGAGAAGAATCTACAGAAATAAAGAAATAAGTGGCAGAGCATACAAACGAGTCCGGGCTCATCTCCACGTCAACTAAGCCCTTGTTATCTCACATTCTCTTGATTTTTAGCTTAAACTAAGTAGTCTCTGTCGCGTAAACAGACCCCCCACCCCAGCATGCTAGCGTCCCAATAATGACAGGGTCATTCCTGCTAATTAAAACGAAAGCAAACATTCCTATTTTTACTTTTTCTTAAAGACTAGGGAGTCGAGGGGTGGGAGAAACCAAAGACTAGCATACGCAAGCATCTTTCTAGACTCGGCTCCTGGTAATCCACTATCTATTCATCCAGGGTAAACTCCACAAGATGGACAGGGCATGGTTCTGGATGAAGTAGAGGGTGGGTGGGGGTGTGTAAGCAGACTGGCTTCTACAGCCTCCGCATGGAGCTAAGGAATTTTTCATTAGTGAACAGCTGGGTCACAAGTGCTTCCAAAGCCATCTTAATATTGTGTAGTCGCACAGATTAGGGCGACCTGAAAAGGAGCCAATGCGTGACGTTCTTCACCAAATCCCGCCTTTGCATATTTGCAAAGCTCTTGCTTCAGAACACCTTATATTACTGTTTGTTTTATTTCTCAGAAGAAGGCCCTTCGGGGTCAATAGTAATTATGAAGCCCTCTACTCCAAATGTTGCTTTTTAACCACTTCAGAGCTGGAGAATTCTATGCTTTGTTTTCCTTCTTAAGTACGTCTCGGGAATAGATGGGAAAGGTACACTGGATCACTATTTCAGCGCCCCTTACAAAAAAAGCATTGTGATTGTACTGTGGTGCTTTGAAATACAGTGGTTCTATGAAGTACCGGGACGCTTAAAAGTGTATGAATGTCTTTGTGTTATATAACGTATCAAATAATGTGGTGTTTATTTTGAGAGGTGTGTTTGAGCTGAAATATTTTCTAATATTTATTAAGATTCTATAAGAGAGAAACATTGCACAAACAGATTTAGGTTTCAGATTATAAAGCAATAAAGTTTTAAAATGGGGGCAAAAATTGTTTTGACACTTTAAACTGTAGTGCAAAATGTCCATGTGATAAACTACACCTGCAGTTACTCTGCTTGCACATCCGAATGTACTTTGAGGAACTGACTGTCATATATCTAGTTAAAAAAAGTCAGTTCCTTAAAAGTAATAAAAAGACAAAAACATTTGTAACAAATACAGTGACAAAATGTTTTTGTAGGCATTATTAAATCTAAATAAAAAATGTAATTTATATGTCTACTTTATATATACACATTCATTGTTTCAATGTGATTTAGAGTTGTTGTTTTTTTTACATATGTCAGCCTCTTAAGTGTGATAATTATTGTTGTTGCACTATTGTCCCCGTTCTTCATTTAAAGTCATGTCATTCACCAGGGCCTGATGTTAATACAGAGAATTTGGCCTGACCAGTATTCCTTTCATTAGGGTTATCTATGGGAAGTTATGGCTCATAGCATACGTTATACCATCTGAGAGTTATTAGTCCTCACTGTAAGCAGATTGTCTGCAGCGGCCTGTTCAGCCAGAAGGCCTGTTAGACCTCATTTAAAGTGGCTTGGAAGGGTGAACCACTGAGTTATTAGTATTATTATAAAAGTACGGAAAACTTTACTGGGAGCCCTTTTGTCCCTTCACTTTACAGAATCGTTGTTATATCATTTATCATTTCATTTTTCCCTTCTTCAGTGCATTCACTTCATTTGAGTATGTTTTTCTTATGTACTTTTTCGGAATATAGTTGAATCAAGAGTGCGCCCCCCCCCCCTTCAGATACTCTCTCATTTGTAGTGCATGTGTTGTAAAGATGTCAGGTCTCCAGCAGGGCCAGAGAGGAGATGAGCGTTACTGCAGGCTAGAGTTTCAGAGCAGAACGCCGTGATGAGAAGCAGAGCAGTCTGCAGAGATCTGCTTGTAACTCTCGCCCTTCTGCCTGCTTTACGAGGGAACATGCGTAATGACAAAGGGTTTGGGAGATGCTAAAAAAGGAACATTTAATGATGTTTATATCATGAATCTCTTTATATATGAATGCTGTCTGATCTTCTGCAATGAGGACCTGTTGGAAAAAAACTTCAAGCTAGCCTAAGCTAGTTTCAGCTGGTCATTCGGACTGTTTTGCTGAACTTAGATTGGTTTCTGGGCATTTGTCAGTTGGTCAACCAGATTAACTATCTGAAAACCCAAAAACCAACAAGACTAGATTAAAACAAAAAAACAAAAAAAAGTCAAGCTTAGACTGTTTTAAAATGATTTTATTTCAGCAGGGGAGTATCGTAAAGCTCACAACACGTCTTAAAACTCTTGTGACTCAGCATTGCATTTTTTTACAGTATAAATCTGACTTAGATGAGTCAGATTTTAAGTTTGGCTCTGCACGCCCCCTCACTCCCCTTTCTTTCTCATGTTTTGTGAGGAGCAGCAGCACTGTCCTTTTGTACACAGGAACTGTGGTTGCGCATTGAGCATGCTCATTGGAGAGCTACAGCTGTCCAAACACACGCTGTGTACCTGTCTGTCTGATGCTCGGCTTTAGCTGTGTACTCAACCTCCTCTGCTTACCATCCTGCTGTCCTTTTCATATCACTACAGCCATCTCTTCACACTCATCTGCCTCTGCTTTTGTGAATGGTTTGATTATTTTCCTCTTTATTATCATATATGAATACAAGACGTTTTAAAATGTGGTCTAATATGTGGTTTTTAAAGTAGCGATTACCTTTCTAGGTTTCTTTGAGGAGAGGATAAAAATAGTTTTTGATTCATTTAGTTCAAAACAGCTCTTGGTTTATTTTGACTCAGATATGACAAAAGTTATGACTTGAGGTTTGCCGAGTGAGTCAGATGTTGATTCAGTAACCGCTCAGCCTTATTCGGTGGGTGATTGTGCTGTTTTAATGTTCTTTTGACCGATTTAATAAAAATATTAATTCATAAAGAAGTTATTAGTCAATCAGTCTATGTAGGTCACACTGTATATTTGCAGCATAATCAACACCATAAAATACATTTTGTTTGTCATTTTATATTGTATCTTTTTTTTATATGCAGTTTAGATGGCAGGCTTGTGACTCCATTAAAGCATAATTTCTTTTTTTTGTGTGTGTGATACTGTAGATTCAGTGGTACAGAAAATATTGTCAGAGTATTTCGGTATGGTCTGAAAATCTTCCACTCAAGAGCCTTTAACAGAACCAAAAACCATGAAAATCATTCGGTTCCAGTGGTGTTGTTTTTTTAAATGGAACCAGTTCCAAATAAAAAATGATCCTCGGTTTCTGACCCTAGTTAAGCATTAACTCTCTTGACCATGTTGTTGAGGTAAATGTATATGTTCGGACACCGATACCCTCCCTCAGCCATTTCTTCCCCCCCTGAGACTGACCTATACTGCTTCCAGTTCACCGGACCAGAAAGCATAACATCACTCATGGACGTCTTTGATGATCATGCCTCAGAATAATTTTCCCGCCCAGCCAGGTAGAAAATATGTTGTGTATTTGAATTTTTTCCTGCATTGTTATATCGTTTTGGTCTTGTCAGATTCATGGAGCAGATTCAGCCATGCATGGAATATTTCTCCTGTCAGATGTATAACCGGAGCCGCACATAACATGTGTTTCTGTGAACAGAAAGAAAATTCAACATGCCATTTAACTACTTTCCAAAAGAGTAGAACAGACCCGAGGCAGCTATTATGTTTAAGTCCTCAAACATCACATGGGTTTTTGGATTCAAGGCAAAAGCACAGACCAGACATTAAAAATATTGTAGAATGACTTGACAAGACAATGCTGATAAAAAGAGCCGTCAATCCTCAGAATGAAGACCTACATTGATCAATATGGGTCACATACTTGTTGCATTGATCACTGTGATTAGTTGTTTTCTGAACCTTATTGATAGTTTCGGCCTTCAATGTCAGATTCATTATTGTGATTGTGGGAATTTATGTGAGTTTAACATTTCAGGTCTTGAGCTAAAGTAACTAATCATCTGTTGGAAAACAAATATGATTAACAGTGTCTATAGTCAGCTACCTACCTGTGCTAATATCTCCCAGCATTCTTAGGTGCAGTAGACAGTGGTGTCATAGACCAACGGAGAACCTGTTTAGGCAAACCTGCTCACTCCAGAGGTTAGGGGAGGTTAGATGATCTCAAAAAGTTCTTTGGCGAGAGAGTGAATCATTCTGTGGCTTATGAGCCATTTGTTAGCCACAAGGCATATCATCAGCACCCCACAAGCTTCAAAAACAGTTTGCCTCTTATTTGATAGATATTTTAAATGTACAGGGGGACAGAATAAGAGATGAAGCATGTCTTCCGAGATCTTTCCTCAGTGTTCCTCAAGAGAGAGGGTGAGACAGAAAGCTCAAAGATTGTATGAGGAAAACACCTCTGGGCCAATAATGAAGGTGTACATTCTCCTCTAATGTATTTTACTTTTACCTGCTGGGAGTTTAATTAAAAAACAAAGAGCCTCAATTTAAAGCCCATTACTATGCTAATTTAGTATAGAGAGGAAGGTGATTAAGCAGCCCTTTGCGTTGACTTGAGCTTGCCCAAGGGAGCATGGAAACGACACTCTTTATTTCCCTTCATTAGTTCACACTGTAATCTCTCCACACTGAAGAGAAACGCTGATACCAAGCAGTAATAGAGGCCCATTTCCTCATGGATTATTAAAGAGAAGTTTTACTTTAATGGTTATAGTATTTGTCTAATGAAACAGCATTTTTTTCGTCTGTGTTTAAAGTTTTAGGATTTGAGTTATGATCAATTACATTTAATACTGCCTTCCCAAAATGGTGGAAGCGTTGCAGTTATTCTTAAAGAATATTAAAGAGGAAAGATTTTATTGCTAGACTAGTGGAAACTTTTATATATATATATATGTCGTTCCCAACCGAAATCACTCTAGTTGTACTCTAGTAGTACAAGCCTGCTGTTTTTTTAGTGCTCATATGTAGAGAATATAAAAAAACTTTATTCAGTCAGATTATTATTATTAACAAACTCTAAAGTGCCTTTTTTCAGATGTGACCACTGGAACCTTTATAATTTTTGTGTCATTACTTAGGTTAGTGTTTTTAGTGTATTGTGTGCCACTTTGTGAAAACTTTGCAGAAAATAAAATACAAAATGTATGTACTTTCAGTACATGTATCAGTATTTTCTTAAAAAACAGAATATTCTTACACAAAGGATTTAACAGTCTAAACATCTTTGCCCTTTCTCATGACTTGCTGATCCAAACTGCAACAACGAAGCTGCCCTAAATTGTTCTCTAGCACTCTCCCTCTCTCTCTTATTTGGTATCCAGGAGACAAGTTTCCTGGGATCCGTGTCACGGATGTGCCAGGGAAGAAAGTTCACAGAAGCCATGTAGCCTATAAATCAGCATAGCTAGACATCACACTCAGGTGACTGTACCTCAGAAATCAAGACCTTCCAACAACGCTCCTCCAACCTGTCCACCTGTCTTTAAGATTGACACATACAGGACTCGCAAGCCTGGGAGCTTAGTTGAAGAAGCTTGGGAGTGGGGGTGCTGTCTTCAAAGTGATTGTTTACAGCTGTTACACAAAGAAGGATAAGGATTTTGATGGAAATGTGGTGACATAAGAATTCATTCCGCTTGGAATTGTTATGGGTCTGTGCATGTTAGCCAAGATGACGGGTAGGGAAGAGAGCGCATGTGTTACTAAACATACACCGATTATCTCTCCGTGCACTCCCCCACACCTCTCTTAACTTCTCCGGACTCATCTTTAATCTCCTCGGGGCATGTGCTCTTTATCAGTGAGCCAGAGGCACTGAGGGAAAAGTCTTTAGTGGTTTGGAAATCTTCGGCAACATGTGGTGAAAGCTTTAGAATGTGTTGTCACACTTTAAGTTGTTCGTAATCTGTTCAAAGTAAGAGTGCATGCTCCTCCGAGCAGCCCAGTCTGTGGTTCTGAGAGCAGAGTGGAGAGGAATTGGAAGGTGTGAGCTCAAGTAGGGCCAGGTGGTGAGTTTACAGCTGTGTCAAGCTTAGCTTGACTTGGCATGGAACCTAGACCTGCTTTATAAATATCTTGTGATAAGCTGACAAACATTCTCTACACACAAGAAGTAGAAATCCTCCCCCCAAATGGTGGATGATTCTTCTGGAAGAATATAAAGGCTGTGTCTAAAATATTGCTGCCTTGCTACCCAGTTAGTCAATGACTACACAATCAATGTTTTGGTATACTGTAAATGTCATGTCTGCTTACCTACAGCAAATTTAATTGAGCTGAATTAAGTGACCATAATTCTTAGCAACATAATTCCTTGTTGCTTTCACACTTCTGTATGCTGCCTGCGAAGACTGCATGACTACTAATTCAGCAAGCAACTAGACTAGACTCTTGGGTTTGGAAGCAGATAATGATCTCCAGTGAAGCTTTCCTGAAGTTATCTTTCTGGATTATCTCTGATTTGACTCATGGGGTCTGGGTCTGGAAGGCTCTGAATCAATATTGGCAATGCAATGCTTGAATGGTGTTTGTTGATCCAAATGAAAGGGTCTTTTCTGCTAATCTGTACGCCCAGGTGTTTGGAGAGGAGTGTACATCCTCAAGACAAACAAACTGGGTGTCTAAGGGACTTTAAAGCCATTCCTTGTAGGTCTCCCCTGTTCTCTTCTCTTTTTGTCAATATACAGCATATTAATATCTCAATAGACTCAATTTAATCACCATCTATTTAATGTCTCATCCTTGGCATTGTCATTTCAATTATATATTCCCATTCGTTAGTAATCCACTGTAAATGTTCGCACAGTATCCACCAATGGACACAGATGAACATATAAGGCTGTACAACATTGGTCAATTTCAGCTGTATAATATAAATTATCTTCCTGACAAAGGTGAGATCTGTAGTCCTGCAGACAAATGTGATCTTTTGTTTTTTGTTTGGTGGTAGTATGTTTCCTCATTGAGTTTGTAGAGAAGATAGTTTAAAGAGGCCCAGATGTTGGGATGTGTCTGGCCCCACATGGTGGCAGCTCAACTCAGTTCTGCTTTCTTCTCTCAATTTTTTCCTTTCATCTCAGACCACAAGACAACAAACCCCTCCAGACCGGCACAGTTCCCCAGCAAGCACTGACATTGTGTATGTTGTTGTTTTTAATGTCAGAGTTTTATCTACGTTTATGCTTCACATGCTAACATCCCGTCCTCCCCTGCGTGGCCATTGGCTATTGCATCGGCACAGCTAATCAGGTAATGTTACAGGGGATTGAAGGCAGCACAACCCCCTGCTCCTCCACCTCCCCCCAGCTCGTTTGGCCTTCGCCTGCTCACACTGCGGTGTTGTTTTAAAGCGCATTCTTTCAGTGCTGAACTTGGAAAGGTATTAAAGTGGGATTAGAGGCTCCTCTACAATCCAGCATTTGTGTCATTCACTGGGTTGCTCTCTTTCAAACCCCCCCCTCCTCACACACCCGTCTTTCTGTTACCCCCCGCCTCTGCCCTGTTTGATTGTGGTGATCAGTAGGAGTTGAAGTGACTGTGCCTTTCAAAAGGAAAAAGGGGTAGGGTTAAATCCCTACTCCACTGCTCCCTGCTAATTCCCCTTGTTCCTCCAAGAAGGATTTACTTCTTCTGCCAGCTTGTGAAAGGCTTTCTCTGCCCATCCGAAAAGTTAGCCGTCGCCTTCCTGCGGAGGTGTGGTTGCTATAGCAGGGGCGTCATGCGTGGCTATTCCATCAGAGATCCCGCTGAGAATAGGGAATGGGTCGGGGGGCAGACGACAGCCAAAAAGTCCGGATTAGGTCCCGGGACAAAGCCAGGACAGGAAGATTCCAGAAGGAACAAATGGGAATTACAGCAGCAAAAATAATACAAAGTGACAGAAAGGGGAAATAGAAAAATAATGGCTTACAAGATTAGAA
>JAZGTI010005577.1:0-25156 GCA_036877585.1 Botia kubotai
CATTTTTAAGAAACAACTAAAAACTCATCTTTTTCGTCTTTTCTTCCGCGACTAATTTACTAACACACCCCACTTCTACTTGGGGGAAAAAAAAAAAAACTCTCTTATACTGTGTTGGAAAACCTGAGCCCTGTGTATAGCACTTATTCACTGTTGCCTCTTATTGTAATCGAAGTTGCTTCCTGTCCTGATTTGTAAGTCGCTTTGGATAAAAGCGTCAGCTAAATGACTAAATGTAAATGTAAGGCTAAGTTTATTGAAAAAATAACGTATATCGAAGTCTAGGGTGAAGTTAGTATGTACATCAGTCTCGATATTAAACAACTATAACGTAATATAATGTTAAAATATGTGAGTGGCACGGCAAGATTTTGAGCAGCATCCAAAGTCATAGCTGAGCACAAGCTGAGGGCTTGTGTGTGTTCACTCATTGAAAACAATGTGTCAGATTTTAAAAGATGTGGCGCGGCACTGCACTTTTCATCTCGTGTGCAACCCCCTTAAGACACCTAATCTATTTCCGCCTGTGATCAATGTATTATAACCCCACCCATCCGGATACCAGACAACCTGTTACTATTACATAGTAACCTGATACTCCTCACCAGTGATTGGTTAAATGCAGAGGTCACATTTCGGGTATGGGTTACCATATCTGACAAATAGGTCACTCACTCACTTAACCTTTTGAGGGGGTTCCTCCGGCACCTGTCTGGCAATTATTTGGCTTTATGGTAGAGTACTCTGGGTTCGGACCAAATTCCTCCACCACCCCATCACCTCACTCTTGCCTGGTATCTACATAAGTTAAGGATGGGGAGCACTCATGGTTTGGGCCAAATTCTGAGCTCGGAGCCCAAATCATTTTCAAGTATGTTAGTGCAAACTCATGAAATTCACATATTTAAAGCTGCTTTATGTTGCTGGTTACTTTATATACATTTTATGTAAGTTAAAGTCAAACGGACATTTTCCGGGAAATCTGACCCAACAGCTCACTTTATAAATCATTATTATAAGCTTACTGTAGCAAATCTGATAAGGATAAGGAGATAGATTTGAGCACTGTTGTGTTATAGTTGAAGCAAAAAACTTACAAACTGCAGCTTTAAGTGTTTAGGTGTATGATAAAATGTCACTTATTCTCAGATTAATATTTCTTTCACAAAACACACTGCAGCCCAAAACTCTTAGAACCTAAACATTTGTAAAGTTAAATTCATAGGACAGAATCTTACTGCATTGTGATGTTGTGGTGTATTCAGAAGGAGATCAGTTTCCATCCCCCTCTGAAGAAGCTAAAGTCTCTGAATGATCTGGATCAGGCCAGTGATGACCAGGAGATTGAATTCTTGAAGCTGCAGGTTCTAGAGCAGCAGAACATGATCGATGAACTGACACGAGTAAGTTCAACTTCTCAACATCTCATTAGTGAGTGAGGAACACTGAGCTTTCTCTGCTAGCTTTCCTCTACTTTTGTCTTTCAGGATAGAGAAAAACTCCTAAGGAGAAAGAAACATAAACGAAGCCGACCTATAAAGGTGTGACTACAGTTTGATCCTCTATTACCCCATTTTTACAACCTGATTAAAAACACCTTAAAACCTATAGTAGGATATACTATAGCTTAACAAGAAAGGAAAGGGAAAAATATTTTTTTTCAATTTTGGTCTGTTGATTTGTTATGCTCACTATAAATGCTCACTGTCACTGTCTGAAGATTTTCAAAACTTTATTCTTTGGTCTTCCATGAAAGAAATAAAACACCAAACATAATAGGGGTTGGAACAACATAAGGATTGGTAAATAATGACTTTTATGATGAGGTTTTATTTTTTCAACTTTCTAAACTCCATGAACTTCTATAAAGAAGTTCATATTTACCTAAAATTCTTCTTGCCATTTTATTTACAGCGGCACATTGTTGTAGATACTTTCTTTGGGTATGATGAAGAATCAATGGATTCAGAGACTTCCTCTGTGGCCTCCCTGCGAATGGATCGAACCCCAGCCACACCAGATGAAGATTTAGATGAGGTGAGCTTTCAGAAACATCTGGATGATGAGGACATTAGATGTTACTTTCAGAGTGCTTTTGTGTTTTAGATTCATTATCTCTTGTTGTTCTGCAGAGACTGGCAGCTGAGGAGTCTGAGTTGCGTTTTAAGCAGTTGACTCTGGAGTATCAGGCTCTTCAGAGAGCCTACGCACTCCTACAGGAGCAGAAGGGAGGTGTGCTGGATGCTGAAATGGAGGCTAAGGTAATACTGAAATACTTTAAAGGCCACATGCTTTCTAGGCTGTGGAAATATGAATAAACTAAACCTTCTTTAGAAAAAGCTATGGACAGGAAACACTAGTCCTTGTCTTTGTATAAAAATACATCAAGTATGTTATCTTTATATGTTCCTGTAGCTCAGTTGGTAGAGCATTAGAAACTCAAAAGGTTGTGGGTTTGATTCGCATGGAGCACATGTACTGACAAAATGTATAACTTGAATGTATTGTATTGCATTAATGTAATGTAATGAAATTCTTTCACTGATATTTTGACCAGCGTTTCACCCAAAACTATAGCTTCTAAAGACTTTTAAAGACATAAAAATACATTATATACACGTAAATCATGAAATGAACTGGATTGAATATCATACAAATGTTTGTTCTTTAACTATTCATTAAAGAGTAAAACTGTTAGTGTGTTGCAGGTTACAGTATCTTTGCAATGCATCAGTTAAGTTATTGTTGTATGTTATGTGTTGGGTTTTGCAGGCCCATGAACAGCTCCAAGCAGATGTTCAGAGGTATAAAGCTAAAATTGAGGACCTGGAAAAAGAACTTGCCTTAAAGGGACAGGTACAAGATCATGATTAACATATAGTGCCAGCGCATAAAAATTATGCACAGTAACTGTGCATAATTGACACAGGAATACACTTGCTTTGAGGGAAGGTATTAGTGTGAGATTTATAATATTGGACTAATTTTCTTCTTCATACTTTCAATAAGATTTTTAGTGTCAGGAGAGTTGATTCTCCTGTCATTCCTCTTCTTTTCACAGGACTCCAAATGGGTGGAAGAGAAGCAATTGTTTCTGAGACGCAATCAGGAGCTTCTGGAGAAGGTGTGTATTCCTTAACACTGTTACACAGCACTCCTCCTCCACACTGTTCCTCAATACCAAGCAGGTCATACGGATGTCAGGCTGTCCTCCATCTGATAATGCCATCATCCAGGGTGTGAAATGGGTGGCATGGCAACAGTGGGTTTACGAGGAGACGCATAACCCTTCATATTTACTGTACATCTGCTAAACTATGTGTAGTGGGACATGACACCAATCATAAATGAAGAGAAGCGTCTAAAAACATATAAGCGCCAAGCATGTTAAAAATGTGACTGGCAAGGTCGTTGAAGAATTTTGACCTCCAGTACTTTGTTGAATAGTGTTTATTAGTGTTTTTTATCCTAGAACATGTTCAGCTTAAGTTGCCAATGAAACTGTGAAGGTGAAGGCTTCTTAATTTCCCACTCTCTGTATATTCAGTATAATATAGGACTATATTACCCTAGTACAGCCTAGTATCGTATGGCTAAGCAATGCAGTAAAGGCATGGCACTTGAAAAAGAGTGTTACAATGAGGCATGGTACAGTCATGGCACTATAGTACTCTGATATAGTACCCTCACTGGCCACTTCGTCAGGTTTACTTCACTAGTTGTGATCTGGACCCAGTTCTTCATTTTTTGTGGTGTAGATTCAACATGGTGCTGGAAACATTCCTCACAAATGTTTCACACATGTTGGTCCGGAATAATATGACAGCATCATGCGGTTGCTGCAGATTTGGCAGCTGTAATGATCTCTCATTTCATTACATCTCAAAGATGTTCTATTGGATTAAGATCAGGTGACTGTGTGGAAGCCATTTGTTCAAGAAACCAGTTTTGAGATTATCTGAGTTTTGTGACATGGTGTGTTAGGAGGTAGCTTTCTGGAGGTTGATTTTAAAGATGGGTATGCTATGGTCATATTAGGATGGACATGAGCAGCAACAATGTTTTAATTTATGATGGTGTGGTAATGTTGAATCTGAATGTTGCAGCAGAAAATGATACTCATCCAACCAGGCATCGTTTTTTTATTTAATTGCCCAGTTTCTATGAGCTTTGAGCTATGTGCCTACTGTAGCTTTACTTTGTGTGGTTATTTGTTGCTGTAGACCACCTGCTACAGGTTCAAAAGTTGTTGCCTCTTAATTAGCCTAAATTTGACCATTCTCCTTTGACCTCTGTCATCGCTTAGTTACTTACTGGATATTCGGGCTGTATCTGAAAATTTCAATAGATCAGCAGTTTTTGAAATACTATATAAATAAACCAGCCTGTCTGGCACCATTAACCTGTCTGGCACCATTAACCATGTTTATAGTTACTTAAATCAACTTTCTTTCCCATTCTGATGCTTGGTTTAAACTTCAGCAAATCCTGTTGACCATGTTTACATTTCAAAATGCATTAAGTTGCTGCCACATTGGCCGATTAGATATTTGTGGTAACATTAATCACTGTAGCATCTAGGATCTAGGCCCAGGAACAATTTCTCCATCTTGGCCCAGGGCCAATTTGTCTATCTTGGACTGGCTTATAGAATTATGACCTCCACTCTGACCCTGATGTCAGTTTACTGTGTCTTGTCTTGTGTATGATACAACAAGATGTGTTTATAATGTGCAAATGATATAAAGATATATAAAATAAAAATAATGTAAAATAAAAGTGATTTTTGTCACAACCTTTATCAGTCATATGTTTAAACTTGTTTCCTGATATTTATATAACTTTTTTTAACTTATATTTACTTTTATGTTTTTTGGCAGGTTGAAAAGTTGGAGAATGAGAATGGAAAAGTGCAGCAGGAACTACAGGACTCTAAAGATCAGAATGAACTGCTGGAGTTTCGTATACTGGAGCTAGAGGTCAGATCAACCTCTCTCTGGCTCTCTTTCTCTGTCATTTTGACTTAGGTTGCTTTTGCCTCTCAGTTTTAATATAACCTAGTTCTATGTCAGAAAGCTAACGCTATAGGGAAAGTCTCTGGTGTAACTGTGTCTCAACCAAGTTCAATCAGAGCCAACAAAGAGGTCAGGTGACATTCTGTGATATGTGACCATGACTATAAAGGGCACGTGCATCATATATCCACTTAATCTGAAAAAAGGTGTGCACGCCTGAACTATGGCAGTAAGACATAGTGTCATGTTTTGTTTTCAGTAAATTGGGTTACATATGTAACAGACATTCCCTGTGGAGGAAACATATTCTAAGTCAGGAAGCTGACTCTATGAGGAACTGTGTACCACTACACCATACAAAAAATTGATGCAATGTGACATACACTGCTTATATATGCAGCCATGTTGTGACCACCAAAGCAAACCAAAAGCTGACTGCATTTATGGCACTGGTTCAGCTGGTCCACATAAATCCTAAATGCCCAGACTGGACCCAATAAACCCTGGACCCAGACTGGGATAAAGGCATGAAACATAACTGAGCATTACACCTTGAGAATATACTCTGAATAATATACTTTGACCAGTTTAGGAATGTCTCCATAGTGTTAACACCATGATGTAAAGAGTTGCCACTTCTCCACTGTAGTAGTAGAGTCATTGTAGAAGTACCTCTAGCTCTAACCCACAGTTTTCATATCTTGGGTTGTGGGAGATAAATCGAGCCCTGCATCTGAGACAAAAGGTTGCTCCAGATGGGAATTTCCCATGGAGGGTCCTCCAGGAGAGATACTGTGTCTTACCATACTTATGCTGGTCAAAATAAACCATGTGGTAGCCTTTAAGGTCTGGGAGAAGGTACTTTAAACCTAGAAGTATTGTCCTCATCCCCGGGCAATTTATGTGTCAAGTGAGATGATGACTTCCCCAGAGTGCATGTGTTGGGTAGTGTTGTAGAACCTCACTCTAGCCTGTGAGGGAGACATCCATTATAATAGTCTTGTGAGAGCAACAGGTCCCAGGCATAGAATCCAAGGTTAAAAATTGGTCGAAAGCCCCTGTGCTTGAGCCACTATTGTAATGACTTCATATGGAGCAAACCTAACGGAGTAACAGGGCATAGGACCCAGCAGCCTTTGAAATTGGAATACTGAAAAACTGAAACTGCAAACAAGGATCAGCTTCAAAAGTGCAGAAGATAAAATTGCCTGCATCATGGTCACATCCTGCACTACATCAATAAAACCTGTCCTTATATTTAGAGAAAGTACGCTTTTCTTGACATTCAATCTTAGACCTAGGCACCTTAACGAGTGAGAACATCTCAATGTTGAACTGCTAATGCCTCAGACTGAGCTAAGATTAGCCAGTCGTTGGGGTAATTTAGTACACGGATACCCTGGAGTCACAATAGAGTCAGGGCTGCTCTATTATTACAAACCTCCTTACTGCATTTAAAACAATGTGCTTGAACTTAAAACATCTTGAATCTATATGTCCTCACAATATGGTTCAGATAAAAGAACAACTGGGGACTTACTGAAAGGGGATAGCCCAGTATTCATTAGGAGGGCAGACAGCCTAATTCTTGTGCCCCAATACCTTGTGGTGTTGATTGGAGCCTGGGAAAAAAATCACCCTGGAGACTACTGCTTCCTGAAAAACACAACATGGTGTCAGGTTTGCAGACAAGAAGAACCCAAAAGCGGACAGGTTTTATCACAAACAAACTTTATTTAAACAATAACTGAAACTGACGCCCAACACTGGCTTACCCTAATTATAACACAAACTCCCCAGAAGGGGGCGAAAACGAGGAACTAAAATGTGCTGACAGAACACAATAAATATAATAAATAAATGAGAACAAAGACTGGAACCCAAGAATGAATAACAAAATATGTAAATAAATATAAACAATGATTAAACAAATCGGATGGTATATTCTAAGAAAACAAAGTCCACTGGAATTCAAAGAAACAATTAACTAATATGAACATAAATACATAAACGATAATTAAACGGGGAACTTAGCACACAAAGACAGACAATACCAGACACGACTAGACGAGGACAACCATGGACAGAACACCGGACAGGACTGGGAAACGGACTGGGACCACGGCCTGTGCTCCAGACACGGAGCACAGGCAAAAGCATAAACACAGACAGGGCTAAACAGGGGAATCGCAAGTGCGAACGGATGGAACACTGAACCACGAGCAACAACGAGAGACCAGCAGCAAGGGAAGACAAGCGAGGGAGACAATCAGTCATAAAGACAATTTGCAATGAAGACAATGAACCAGCACAAGACAGCAGACACGAGGGCAATAAATACAAACGTGAAACAATGACAAACAGGTGCGCAACATTAACTAAACATGGAAACAAGGAAACAAGGAGGCCTGGTGATGATGCAAGACCGGAGAGCACATGGCAGATGTAAACACAGCAGAGCCATGTGCTTCCACACAAAACGCACACCCAGAGCGCGAGTCTAAACCAAACGCTCTGACATGTAACATAGACTGTGTCAGGATCCTGGCAAAACGCGATCTCTAAGACTTAGACAGGAAGCCAGGATCCTGACACATGGCAGGTTGGACGCAGTGTTGTGGTGTGAAGCATTTTCCCCCAAGAAGGGTTGCTTTAACTTCCTTGAACACCTTCATACGAAGGTATAACCGCTACCTTCTTTTGGCTTAAGTTATATAAAAGAGTAAGACTTTAAAAGGACTGTAAGACTTTTGTAATTGTATGCTATTTCACTTTACTCAACAACAAACAGGAAGTATCAGAGTCAGAACTTGTAATGAATAGTTTGTAAATTGGTAAAGAGCCCATAAACATTTCCATTTATTTTCAACCAACAAAAAAGCTAATTTGTAAAATGAAATTACCCCAAATAATCAAGAAATAAATGTACATAAATTCATAATTAGCAACATTATGAAACAATAGAGATTATCATGGCAATCTAGCTGACAATGTGGTTTTATGATTTTTGAAATTAGGTCCATGCAAAAGTTGACACCTCCAAAAGCCAAAAGTTCAATCAAGGAAAATTCAATGATGTAGTCCCCAAATCACACTTGATGGTGTAAACAGAGTCTTTAATCCATCACCTGTTGGTGTTTGGGTACAGAGTCCCATGAATGTATGAGTCCGAACACAATCAATCAAGGAGGCAGTCCAAAAACTTATATTATCAAAACATCAAAGCCCATAGATTGACTTTAGGGAAATAAATTCCTCAATCTTAGAGCCACAGAATGAAGGGTTATAGATGCTTCTTGCTTCTTCAGGTACAACACCTGCCAAAATACTCACTTAATTAGACTAACTAGCACCCTCTAGTGATACGGAGGAACATAGCCTAATTGTAATTGAGAACTGGTACAAAAGTTGACCCCTCTACTCTGGCCTCCTGCCTTGGTTTGGAGCGCCTAAGTACTTTTGTTGTTTGTGTTTGTTTTTCCTGTTTGCTGTCATGTTTCTCCAATCACCTTCACCAGGGATGAATTGCTGCACTGATGATGATGCACTGCCATCAATCTTTTGCCAACTTTTGAACATTCAGATGTTCACACTGAAAAAGATTTGCTGTTCTAATTTAATGCAAACCTATTCACCACATGAGTTTTTCTCTTTCACACATGTAAATGTTTACATTCCTTCACAAGTGTGTGTGAGTGAAGCGTTGCAACAGCTTGCAGATTACATCACAGACATGGAGCAACCTAAGGACAGAAGCTAAAATCCACCAAAACTCTAAAACAAAATGTAAGAACTATAAAAAATAAACCAGTGAAACAGAGCAGGTTAAACACTGATTGGAGTGTCTTCGAAGCAAGTACAAGTTCTCATACAAAAAAGCCAAAAATACACTGGAAAAGGAGATCTAAAAAAGGAGATCTGAAAAGAAGATAATCTAAAAAAGAAGCTACTCTAAAAAGCTAAAGAACCAGATTTCAGCCAATGACCCTGCATCAGTGTGAAAAGACCTGAAAGACATAATCAACTACAATACATCACCTCAATCTGTGGGCAATGATTGGCTGACGACCTAAACGACATCTAATATCGTTTTGAAAAGCTGTCACTCATCTCCTCTAAGCTCTTCAGAAGATCTGTGGAGCAGTGTGAAGTGCCTTCATGCTTCTAACGTTTACCATCATCCCGGTTCCAAAGAAACCCAGGATCACAGGACTAAAGACCTGTTGTCTTGAAATCTGTGGTCATGAAGTCATTTGAGAGAAAGGTTTTGGCCCACCTGAAGGACATAACTTGTCCCTTTATTGTCCCTCATTGAGCAAATAGGTCTGTGGATGAAGCAGTCAACATGGAACTGCATTACATTCTGCAACACCTTGACAGACCAGGGACTTATACTCACATCCTGTTTGTAAACTTCGTCTCTGCCTTTAACACCATCATCCAAGACCTCCTTCTGCACAAACTTACCCAGCTCTGTGTGCCACCCAGATAATCAACTTCCTGACAGACAGGCAGCAGCTAGTGAGGCTGGGAAAATTTACACTTAGCACCTGTACCATCAACACTGGAGCTCCTCAGGGGTGTGTTCTCTCCTTACTGCTCTTTTCGCTCTACACCAATGACTGCATCTGAGTGGTCCCCTCTGTTAAATCCCTGAAATTTACAGACGACACTGCAGTCATCGGCCTCATCCAGGATGGTGATGAATCTGCTTAAAGTAGGAAGGTTGCACAGCTGGCTGTCTGGTGCAGTCAAAATAACCTAGAGTTTAATGTACTTAAGACAGGGGAGATGATAGTTGACTTCAGGAGGAACCCCTATCACTCCCTCCCCTCACCATCTTAAATGGCACTGTGGTCACTGTGGAGTCCTTTAGGTTCCTGGGCTCCACCATCTCACAGGACCTGAAGTGGGAATCCCACATTGACTTTGTTGTTTACAGCATATGCTATACTGCTTCAGGAGCTGCTGACCCAGTTCTACTCAGCAGTTATTGAATCTGTCCTGTGCACTTTAATATATGTCTGGTCACTCAGCTACCAGATCAGACCTACGAAGGCTACAACGAAAAGTTCAAATGGCTGAAAGGATTATTGGTGTTCCCCTGCCCACTCTTCAGGACCTGTACTCTTCCTGAGTGAAGAATATGGCAAAAAAAACACATAGATTTGATTGTCTACCTCTACTCCAACTGTACATAATGACTTCTTATATATGTGTAGCACAGCCACATAAAAGGGAAATGTTGATAAAAATGTTAATTTGATAACTGATGTATAACAGCTGTTTTCATTGCCCCTTTGTTTGTATTGCCCCGTTGAATGTTTTCTTCTAGCGAGAGTATGTTTGCGACTCGTTAGGGGACTCGTTAGGGGAATCCCGTGACGTCATCATTATCAGCCGATTCTGCACTTACGATAAAAGACGCCCGTTTAGTGTTGTTTAGCAGCAACGCTCCTTCTGCTCAATTGAAACATAGCGATCGATCGCCGGATTTCTCTTTCGTCAACAGAACAGCGCTGATCCTCAACAAGGTCCTGAACTTTAAATATTACACCGGTGAGGCCGAACTAAGAACACGCACACACACAGCATTGGACTTCTATGGACATTTACACTTTATACATATATGTATATATATTGTGTATAATACACTGGGGGTTGGCACTTTGTTGTGTTGTCGTCTATTTATTGTACCTGCATCCATTCAAACACAAGAGTTAAAATGGTAACAGGACAATTTTATTTGTGTAGACTGCTTTCATGTAGCTCAGTGGTTAGAGCATGGTGTTAACAACGCCAAGGTCATGGGTTCGATCCCAGGGATTGCACATACTCAATGTATAGTGATCAATGTGTAGTATAATGCAATGTAAGTCGCTTTGGATAAAAGCGTCTGCCAAATGCCTAAATGTAAAATATAAAATGTAAAATGTACTTAAGCTGAGTGTTACATATGTAAATTCATTCCTACGTGGCAATCTATTAAAATTTACTATATCATAACTTCCACTGTACATTACATACTCCCCTTGCACAGTTGTACATAACATCTGTAAATTTGTAAATTCACAGAATATATTGCCCTGTTTAGTGTTTTTTAATTTTTTTTATTTCAATTATTCTGTACAATTGTCCATATATACACCTTATTCATTCTCTACACTGTAATGTTAGTATCAAATGTACTAACATTGTCTTGAATGTGTGCACTAGAAGCTGCTACAACCAAAGAAAGTTTCTTGTGTGTGCAAACCCTTCTGATTCAGATTTTCTCTATAAAAGGCCTCATAGCTGACAATGCATATCAGAGCAAAAACCAAACCACCAAGTTCAAAGGAATTGCCTACAAAGCTCAGAGACAGGATTGTAGCAAGGCACAGATCTGGGAAAGGTTACAAAAAATTCTGCTGCACTAAAGGTTCCCAAGAGCCTTAATATTTAAATTGGCAGCAGCACGGGGTATAAGCTCCACCAACTCCTAACATGCATGTGTGCTAAATATGCATGTGAATATTATATCCCCGTTACAGAGTGATCTTTCTGATATCACATGTGACCATCATGCTCACAGTTGAGGGATACAGGGTCCGTTCAAACTCAACTCACTTTACCTGTGAACTTTATGGCTACAGCTGCTGCAAACACAGAGCCCGAATCACGGGGTGCAGACACTTGAATCCCTCTAAAAGAGAGCAGAAATGAGATTGCTTTTTAATTGTGAATTTGTCACAATGCACACTGTCAGCTCCTTTGTGAGCTGACTGAGTGTACTGCATTCCTATGTACGTAACACAATGTACATAACGTATAAATGTACAGTACATAACACAAAGATTGTATGTGTCATTAACCATAATAAGGCGTGGGGCATGGAGCATGGTGAAGCCCATCTCCTAAACTGCTCTGACATGTTTTCTTTTCACTTTTATTTTTAAACATGCACACAGAAACAAATGACTTTTGATAATGAGGACATCTGTATCATAAAGACAATAAAGACATCTGTATCACATCAATAATATTGGTGTGATATCACACCAATAATATGAGGCTGTCAGTCAACATTGTATGAACTTTCTCTTTAAATGTTACAACTGTCTCTATGAAGTCTCTTGAGTTTTGAAAGTGAAACCTCTGATCAATAAAATGTGTGATCTGACAGGAGAGGGAGAGGAGGTCTCCTCCATTTTCTCTGCAGATTCATCCCTTCTCTGAAGGAGTGAGCGCCCTACAGATTTACTGTATTAAGGAAGGTGTGAAGGTATGTAGAAATGGTCTTGCGTACATTCTTGGTCTTACAGAATACTTTTCTTTGATTTACTCAGTACTGCTCTGATCTCCTTTACAGGACGTGTGTATACCAGACCTTATCAAGCTGCTGGATATACTGGGAGACAATGGGGTACAGCAGTCACAATTTCTCTTATATCTTTGATTATTATCAGATGTGAATTGTGAAAAAATAAGTAATATAATACTGAGACTCATGAATGTATCCATTTTATGGTCCCATTAGAACTTAAGAAATGAGGAGCAGGTAGCCATTATTCAAGCCAGTACAGTGCTGTCTCTTGCTGAGAAGGTATGTGGTTGCCTTGGCACACTTACAAATCACATTTAAAATGGCTAATTTTCATTGCATTAGAGAAAACAATATTAAATCAAGTGGCATCTGCAAACAAGTAATGTTAAATTGTTTACCCAAAATCGAAGATTCTTCCCTTATTTACTTACCCTTGTGTCATTCCAAAACTATACATTTTTTATTTCTGAGGAACACAAAAGAAGATATTTTGGCAGTTCACTAGTAACCAAAGAACAGTGAATAATTAAAAGAAAAAGGCACAAATACCAGATATAAACATAAGTTCAATTTTAACTCTAAGTTTACTCTATTTCGCTCAGTTCGCCAAACACTTTTATGTTTTAAAAAGTGGATGAGCATGTTTTATATCCAGCAAGGTCTGTCTCCTGGACAAATCGCGGTGCCCATGATAACTTTCCAATCGTCTAGCATGATCCTTATAAAAGTTTGCACATATTTAACTCTCGGAAAATATTATTCGGAAAGATCGGAATCTTTCATTTAACCGTGTATTTAAGTTTTATAAATATTTTGTATGAAATATACATATTTATATAAGCTGCAGCACGCCACTGTGTAACATCATACGGCAAGCTTACTGCGTCTCCATGGTAACTGCAACGTGATTCATTGCAAAACAACGGTTGCATTAAAAAAAGATCACGCCCGGGGGTCTGTCTGAAAATGTAGAACTCATGTGTGAAAGGGTTAAGCTGGCATGACGACGAGCATTTAGCTGAACTGAAACTCTGACAAGTGTTGATTTTGGACCAGCTGCAGTTTCTGTACTAAACCTGCATGGCAACTAGCCAGTAAGGCATTGCAATAATCAAGTCTTAATGTCATGAATGCACAAATTAACTTTTTATTGTTTAACATAGAGAGGATGTATCATAGTTTTGATGTATTGATTTTGATAACTGCAGTTTTACAAATATTGGAAATGTGGCTTTCAAAGGACAAATTGTTATCAGAGTGGACACCCAAATTCGTATCTGATGAAGCAGGCTTTATAGAGAGATTTATATAGAGACTTATGTGACTGGTTTCAATATGGTGTTATGGCTGACTCGAGCAAACAACTAATTTGACTCACAATTTTATCATATAAGGGAAAAACATTTATTATACAACAAAAGATAGACATCTGGGGGGAAGAATAAATAAATTTATTTCTACATGCGGATGGACAAAGTGTGCATGTGGTTACAGTCACAAACAAATGACTGAAGAGGGGAAAAATGAGGAACGCCAATCTTTATACTCTACCACCTATATTAGGGCTAATAAATACATTGAGAAGAACCTGTTATTCCACCAGCTGTTGCACTGCATAGTTGAACCAGTATAGGAAGAACAAGTTGTCATACATGTCTGGCCCTTCTCTGATGTGGTATCTTTCATCATGTTCTTGTGTAGTGGATTCAGCAGATTGAAGGCACAGAAGCAGCGCTGCACCAGAAGATGATGGACCTCGAGCTGGAGATGGTACACACTTCACTTCAAACACACATTTGTCTTCTGTGAGACAAAATGTACTTTAGTTTTCAATGTTCTAGCACTGACTTATTAAAAGACATCAAATGAGGCACATCTGCTGTACTGCAGACATGGAGATGCTATTTCTAACAGCATTAACTAATTCACAGGAGATGTTCTGCAAACAGAAGGGCTATCTGGAGGAGGAGCTGGACTACAGGAAGCAAGCACTGGATCAGGCTTACATGGTAAAATCTCCACAGCACTACAGTTGTGACCTTCAGCAGAGCCCTTCAGGTTCTGCCTCAGATGTAACTGCTATCATGAACTGTTATCTCGTCAAACAAACCAGATAAAACAGCATTACAGCATTTAAATCAAATTAAAAATGTTCTTGAAAATTGGGCAGTCACTGGTGAGTCATTTTGTTTTCATGGTAACAGCAACTTCTCTTTTAATTCAAATAAAATCACACTGATTTGCATATCATCGCTGTCAGAGCTTATTAGATCTGTTATGAAAGGTTTATCTCATGAATGTATAGATTTTTATGAATGATCTTATCTTATGAATTTCTGGCCTATTTCATTACTCTGTTGACATCTACCTTAGCCTAGGGCTTTGTAAATTGTAAACGTCTAATATTTTATTGTATATATTTAATGTATGTATGTATGCTACTTTTGCATGTTGTGTAGTTCAGGGTACTATTGCAAGTCGCTTATACTCCTGTCCCATAAGATGTTGTCTATTATATGCCATACCTTTGTAAGCTGGAACACATATCTTGCTCAACAATTTTGCGAATAAAGTCAACCCTTTATTCGTAAACATACTATAAGCCTAGTATACCTAATTAGTCTTTTACATCCCACACATATTATTTGCAATGATACCATTAACATGTCCGACATTTGTTCTGTGTTTGTATTATTATTCTTTGTTTCTCTATGTAAAGCTGCATTGAAGCATTGTAACATTGTAAAAAGCGCTTTATAAATAAAATTGAGTTGAATTGTTGTGTGTGTATGTGTGTGTGTTCAACAGCAAATCCAAGAGTTGGAGGCCACGTTGTACAATGCTCTCCAGCAGGAGAAGGTTATTAAGTATGGAGAACCTCTGGATGAACTGCAAAAGGACGAATTGCGCACAGCCGTGGAGAAACTGCGCAGACAGATGTTGCGTAAGAGCAGAGAGTATGACTGCCAGGTTTTGCAGGAACGCATGGAGCTGTTGCACCAGGCCCATCAGGTACACAAACACCAGACAAATACCCTCTCCTGCTGAACAATCACCAGACATCACCAGACTTCTACTGCAGGGCTTGTTTTCTCCAGACAATGTAGACATTTTTACATTTCTACACATTTCTAGTCTTTCTCTTTATTGTTATGCTCAGCTGTGAAATATTTAATGGCAATTATTTTTTGTAAGTAACTTCATAATTATCAATTCAAGACTTTTAACCTTTAAATTGGTGCTGTCTGATGTGCTAAATGTTTTTGATTCAATGCAGAGGATCAGAGACCTGGAGGATAAAACTGATATTCAGAGGAGACAGATCAAAGATCTGGAGGAGAAGGTGATATGCTGCTGTTTTCCTTCTAGCAATGAAGTTCTTCAAATGAATTACTATTGGACAAAAGGTGTTGTCTAACCTGAAGTGGGAGCAGGGGTGATTTTAGGATTTTTTTTATGGTGTGGCACAGTGGGACCAAGCGGACCTAATAGCATTGTCCAGTATTTGTTGTGGTGCACTGGGGCTGAATAACACAAGGGGGGCAAGCGTATTTAGGTGGGAGCCGGGGTTACACTGTGCCACCACTTTAGAAACGCCCCTGAGTGGGAGAACATAATAAACCTTATCAGCTTGGCTTATAAATATTAATTGGGTGACAATCAGCGAGTAGTTCTGTGTGATTTGTAGGTAATTTACCACTAGACACATTATTAAAGTTAAAATGGTCTCTACCCCCCTGCGTGTGATCACCTCGCACTTGTTCTGATAATAAAACTGATATTGTCAGTTGATATTGATATTGTGATACTGACATTGTCTTATATCTTTTTACCTGTTATTAATCCATTTTTCTAACCTTTCTTTCTTTTAGTTTTTATTTCTGTTTCTATTCTTCTCTCTTGCCTTTATTCTTTGGCCCTGATGTCTGTGACATCTGCTATAGGTGAGTTCAGGATATGTTTAGCTTTTTTTGTGTTTTCTGGCCTGTAACATCATTATCTACAATTTAAAATAGTCATCGCCCATTAAAAAAACTATACAGGTCAGACATGTGCTTCTTGGGCTTTGAAAACTGTAAATGTAGTTACTTTAAAATCACCATGTTTCACACTGAACTAATGTCTGTCTTTGTTCAGGATTTCAAGCAACCCGGAGCTGTTGCATGCACCTGCAGTTCTCCTGTTGTTCTGACTAAAGGGATATTAGTGGCTGTTTTGTTTTGCTTGTGTAGAAGTGGGAAATTCAGAGTTAATTATCACGGATTATACTTGGAACACTGAACTGGATCCGGCTTCTGGATAACAAAGACAAAAAATCTCTGTGGAACAAAATCACACAGACCAATTCAAGTGTGACAAAAACATAATCAGAACCAAATGTGAGGATTGTGGATTACCTCTGCTATGCAGAGACTCACCATGTCTTCACTGCACCTACTGCAACTATCACTAACCAGAACCCACAAATCTTCTGTCTCACTCTGTCTGTCTATCTGTTGTCCCACACACTTAGGAATTAAAAAGCAGAATGGACGCCTTCACAGAAACACACACATCCTCTTACAGGATTTATGGGTGCTGACTCAGGGCTTTTCAGTGAGGTCACATCTCTGTAGTCAGAACCACTCAGGAGAGGTGTCTTCCTCACTGCCTGAACACAGAAAGGACAAAAAGACAGATAGAGACAGAGAGAGAGAGACCGTTCACTACAAACCATCCACGCAAGCAGTTCCGAGTTCACCCTTAGAATGTAGAATATTGCAACAAACTGTTCAATTGAGCTGTTGAATGATTAAGAAACCTGGTGTTTATTTTTTTATTATTTCTCTCATTGGGCCTCATACAAGAAACAGGCAAGAAAGTTGTTTGTAAAAAAATTCTTATGCTAATTGATCCATTGTGTGACAAAAACTATTCTTGCATAAATTAAATAGATGCATCATGTGACAATATGCAGGTGAAATCTAAATGTAAATTGCTGCTTCCTGCAACAGTTTACATAAAACCATTGTTGTGTATACCATCACATTATGCAACTATTTAAGCAAGTAAACTCATTCTTGTTATAAGTGCCACAATATGTGACATTTTACACAAGTAAAATAATTCTGGTGCAAATTAATGCATCAAGCCAGAGTTTGCATAACTAAAAGTGTTCTTGTGTAAATTGTCTGGTAATTGATGTAAGAGTGGTTTTATGAATGGTTGAAACAGAAAGCTGTTATGTTGATGTTTCGTTGTCCTATTATGATAGTCAGGAGACTGTCTCTGGGAGTCTTATATTGATATGTACATGTGTCTCTATCGCCAGCAATTTGAGCAGTAAAGTCACTCTGCAGTTTAGAAGTTACATCTTCAAATTGGGTTCTTTTCTAGTCCAAACAAGCTGCTGTCGTACAACAGCAGGACCTTCACTAATTGGTTTGTACCGACAGATTTTATAACTCCTTTATTGGCTTTATTATCTTTTAAAGGCATTCTGTATACCAGGTCTGAATATTTCCTTCCTGAATATTTCTTTCTTTGTGCAGTGAACAAAGAGCTCACTCCAAAGATCTGATTAGAGTTAAAAATTTAAAATATTGAGTTAAAAATATTTACCAATTCCAAAACAATATACAGCCCACCACATATAATAAATATACATTTCCTTTCTGTCAGTAACTTGACGTATCGATGACGACACTGGGGCTCACCCTTGGGAGCCCAAATACCTCTGATCACCTCTAAAAAGGCCAATGAAAAGTTGCTGAATAGAATTTGCATCCTTGTATAAGAGGAAGTGGCTTGCATCCATTAATTTAGACTTAATCTTTGGAGCTGACAGATAGCCTTGTTTTCTGTGCAAAACAAGGGTGAATACTGAAGCAATCAGATTTTACAGCCCCTGCTTTATTGTGCCCACGGTCAATCCTGGATTTGCTGGCTCTGGATTGAGCCCTTTACAGCTTCTATTTAGGGTGCTTACTCAGAGGTGCATTCTAACATTAGTGTGCCAACAGGTTTGGTTTAATGCTGTTGACCTGAATCCTTTCTCGACATTCCTGTGGTTTGCTTTGAAGTTGTGAGTTTAAGAGAACAGGTGATACGCATTTTAAATATTGATGCCAAAATTGCTTCAGACAAAAGCCATTTGTTCTGCTCAAGTACTTCCAGAGGCTCTTGGGACATATGACATTCTCAGCAGTGGTAATTCTGCTCAAGTTGATTCATATGAGGCCACTCTAGCACTGGCTGCCGGATCGAATCTGGAGGAGGGCTTGGCACCATGGCAGGGGTGCCCTTAGAAAAAGTCTCAAGATGTGTTGTCGTCACAACAGATGCATCCAACATGGGCTGGGCACTGTGTGCAACAGGCAAGCATTGTGGGGACTTTAAACAGGGCCCCATCTGTGCTGGCACATCATGTCCGGCTCATCCTCCTGTAGAGTTTGCAGATGCTGAAATCTCAGCAAGATACTCACATCCCTTAATCATGCAGTAGAACTGCTCTCATGACTGCTTCTGCTAGTTGAGCCATACTGGTCCAACCAGATCACGTTCTCGGATCTCATACTGCCCAAAAGATCTCCTCCTTGGCCGATTCCCCTGATGAAGGACCTTTTTTATCAGGGGAGAGGCACACTGTGGCACTTCAAGCCAGACCGCTGGAACTTCCCTAGAGGAGGACTTTTTAGCTGAAGACAGCCCTTCTGGTGGTGATCCCCTCCATCAAAGGGGGTTGTATTCCTACAAGTGCTCCCTTTGACCAGTGAGCCAGAATTTGAGCTGGCTAATTCTAACGTTATCCTGAGACCCTGGTCTGATCACACTCCACTAGAGGAGTGGCTTTGTTCTAAGCTCTGGCTAATGATGCCTCATTATCAAACATTTGCAGGCTGGGCTACACCCAATACCTTTGCCAAGTTTTACAATCTACGCATTAAATTGGTACTGTCCCTAGTCTTGCTCAGACTTAATTTCTAATCTCAGGACAGCTGGTAGGGTGTGGAGCTTGCTAAGCACCATTCCCCCTCTACTGGGTGACATGTGCTTTTTGATATACACTTTGCTTAGTGGCAGGTTAGGCCTAGCAGTTAAGGTATGCCCCTTTTAAGGTGAACCCCTGTGCTAGGCTTGGTTCCCACACTTTGGATTGCCGGTCGATAATCCCCTATAATAATTGTCCACTGTTTGGTTTCTCTGTCAGTTAACCCTATGTCTGCTCCTCTGCAGAGTCTTCTCTGCCTACACTTATGTGCTTGCCACCCTTTCAGTCAATGGGGCACCTCACAAGAGTTCTGCCTATGAGTCTCCCCTTGTTTGTCCACCTGTCACCTCCCTTTTCGGGTAAGATATGGTCTCTGTAGTGTTTCGCTCTCAGTAGAGGGAAAAGAACTTCCCAGTGCCTTTTTCATTAGGGTCCACCATGTTTAAGGGAACATCAAAAAGGCTGACGGTTGGAATACTTCAGGAGAGTGCTTTCCTCAATCTATAAGTGAGGAGAGTAGGAATGCCTTATCTGGTGCGAGGCAAACAGTAGCTTGCATTTGTTTGCTTTGCAATACCTCTTGACACGGTTTTAGGAGCCTGCTCCTCTTATACCCAGATGCCAGGCATCTTTTCAAAATAACATTTTAATTAGTTAAGATCTTGAAATTTTCTTCTTATGAAATCCAATTTATAAGATTACATGATGTCATTAGGCATATGGGTGAATCTTATTAAAACAGGGTCACCCTAAAATTAAAAATAAATAATGATGGGAAATTGTATTTCCTTTAATCCGTCAATTTGGTCTGAATGCAATGGTACAATGTCCTGCTTGCCTGTCAAACTATATATGATTTCATGTGTTGTAGGAAGCGTGGCTTTGGATAGAAGAAAGGGAGGGTGGGATCTTATACTCTTAAAGCTAGCTTACTATTGCTAGTCTCGCCGAAATTGCCTACCCTACATTTAAGAAGTGTTTGCATTTTGTTGTTTACAGTTGTCATTAAAGTTTTTTTTACAATAATTTCTTTACAACAGTAGTTTGTAACTCAGCACTGCACACTGTATGTCTCTCTTATCTAGCATATTCAGTTTAGTTCATACATATTTCTGTTAAGGAGCTGCTAATTTTAGTCACGTGTTTTAAAAGGGAGACTTTCAAATGTTCACCAATGAGAACAATATAAACATCATGAAAGACTACACGCTGCAGTAACCTCATCAGAGATTATACATTATAATAAATGTCATTATAATGATAATGCCTTCATTAGCAGATTCTAAAATGGAATATTTTATGTTCCATGATCTGATTATCCTTAGTCATGTTTATTTATCTCGGACTTTCTCTAATGGCTTTTAAAATTTTATAGTTTTTACGGTTTGATTAATTACAAATTCAGAAATCAGTTCATAATTAGTAAAGGCTGTATTTACTACAGCACCTCCAACACCCACTAAAGCCCTGCCGCAGCCCTCCAAAAAAAACATACAACATTAATGACCTGTGTTGTACAATTTGCGTTGAGATATTTTAGCCAGCACTAGTCAACTATAGTGTTTTAAACCAGCAAGATTTTATATAAATGCAATGTCTGCATTTTGAAAGGAAAAGAGAAATAATTTGTTTTTGTTGTTGCACTACTGTTGTCACAGAAACACCAGGCTCATCCACCAATCAGCAATCACAATCACCCGAGTTTTGATCACGCACACCTGACAGTCGTCTCATTAATCACCTACTCAACACTATAAGAACACACCACTCACACTGGAATGTTGTCTGGCCTCCATTTGGAAAAGGACTCCCTTGCTCTTTGCTGAACTACTTACCTGATCCGGTTATTCCTGATTACCTGATCGCCATCAGTCACCTTGTGTGTTCCTGTGTGTATGTGTAGTCTATTTACCTGTTACCGTCACCTCTAACCAGGTCCTGAAAAACCATCCGCCATTCATCCAGTTCTGGTAAAAGAGACAACTACAGTCAGTGTGATCAATTCGCTAAAGAACTTGATATTTTCCAGTCATCACCTGTTTCCATTTGCAATTATCTATTGTTTAGTAAACCCGCCTGTTTGGTTAACTGATCTGTTGTAATGGTAGTCAGACTCCAAATACAGTTGTCAGCTGGTTTAATGTTACATCTTTGTAATCAGAAACATTTCACACACCTCTTGTGTCTCTGACCCTAATGTAATATTAACAAGCTCTCGCTTCCTCTCTTTCTTTTAACACATGTAACTTCAGCCACTCTACTGATGTAACAGCCTTTTTACATACTAATCTGTAGAGCAGGACACGACAATATTTTTATCTTTATGTGCATCACAAGCCAAAGATCTGTAATCCTTTAGACTTACAATAAAGAGGGGACGAGGGCCATATACAGACTAGAATATTACACAAACATAGAACTAAGCTCTTTTTACTTAATAATCCCAAACAACCACCAACAACAGCAATGCAATATCAGTGATGTATCTGCCTACCACATCATTAAAGTGGTAAAAGTGAAGTGGCATATTTGTCTGGTATGGTAACCCATACACAAAATGTGTCCTCATTTATCCCATCACGGGTGAGGAGTAAACACACTGCAAGTTGTGAACACACACACACAGCAGTTGCACACCCAATTGCAATATCTGCCCGCATTGGAATTGAAATGGCAATCTTCAAAGGCTATCTCAACCGACCAGTGGGCCACAACTGTCCCCATTATTTATCAGTCAGCACAAGACACTACAGACCATCAAATGCATTACCCTAAACCAGGTGCAGTGTGTACAGCTCTTTGGATACTGAGTTTCCTGGGTTAACAAGTTAAACAATAGAGTGGCACCATTGATTATCTGTTATGATGGTACAAATAATGCATGTGTTCTTAAACATTCTATTTGTAACAGCCATTACTATAACAACGGTAAACCTGAACTCCAACCAAGGGCAAATGTATGATTCAATCTTATTTATATAGCGCCTTTTATAACGTTGCAATGCTTTAAATATAATAAAAAAGAGAAAAATTATCTCTTTTTTTTATCTCTTCACAGAACAGAGAAAAATGATCAAACGTACAACATGGAAAACTGAATACATAGAATGATTGCAAATTTATATAGTTCATAAGATGTGTATTAATAAAGCTAATTAGAGATACTAGGTTTGTAATTGGATTATGAATGTAGAGTTGACTGAACAGATAAAACTACCACACATTTCAACCATTTAAAGAATAAACATGCGTCAGAAATCCCTGTCATTGTGTGTAAAGACTCCAACCCTTCTCAGTGGTCTATGAGAGGGTAATACAGTCATGGCCAAAAATATCGGCACCCTTGCAATTCTGTCAGAAAATGCAACCCTTCACTCAGAAAAGTTTTGAAGTTGCAAATGTTTTGGTACTCACGTTTATTTTTTTTTGTTTGCATTGGAACAACACAAAAAACACAGAAGTCAAATCTAATACAATTCCACACAAAACCCAAAATATGCACTGGACAAAATTATTGGCACCCTTAACTTAATATTTGGTAGCACCCCCTTTGGAAAAAATTAATCAATCTCTTCCTGTAACCATGAATGATTTTCTCACACCTCTCTAGTGGAATTTTGGACCACTCTTCTTTTGCAAACTTCTCCAGGTCATTCAGATTTGAAGGATGCCTTCTCCCAACTGCTGTTTTGAGATCTCTCCACAGGTGTTCTATGGGATTCAGATCTGGACTCATTGCTGGCCATTTCAGAACTCTCCAGCGCTTTGTTTGTAACCATTTCTGACTGTTTTCTGGGTCATTTTCCTGCTGAAAGACCCATGACCTCTGGTGGAGAAGCAGTTTTCTGACACTAGCCACTATGTTGCACCCCCAAATTCTTTGGAAATCATCAGATTTCATGATATCATTCACACAATCAAGGCATCCAGTGCCAGAAGCAGCAAAGCAACCCCAAAACATCTTTGAACCTACACCATGTTAGACTGTAGGGACTGTGTTCTTTTCTTTGAAGGCCTCATTTCTTTTTCTGTAAACAGTGCCATGCTGTCCTTTATCATTTATTATAAATATTATTATTATTATTATTTCTTACCTTGGTTTTCTCACATAAGTTTTGGCAAACTCCAGTCTTGGTTTTTTTTGCCTTTGTGTCAGCAGCGGTGTCCTCCCATAGCATCCCTTTTCATTCAGATGGCGACGGATTGTGCGAGCTGACACTGTTGTACCCTGTGTCTGCAGATAAGCTTGAATTTGTTGGGAAGTTAATCGGGTGAATTTATCCACCATCCGAACAATCCTTTGTTGTAATTATTCATTAATTTTACATTTATCATTAATTTTGTTCTTCCATCAACGTCCAGGGAGGTTAGCTACTGTAAACCTCTTGATGATGTTGCGCACAATGGACACAGGAACATTAAGATCTCTCTTATAGCCTTGAGATTGTCCATATTTTTCCACAATTTTTTCTCTCAAATCCACAGACAACTTACACTTAAACTTACACAACACAAAGGTTGTCAACTTTTCTCCATTTTAACTGGTTGCTGCAAGTGTGATTTCTATATTGCCCACACCTGTTAGTGCCACAGGTGTCTAAATATAAATTACAGTAAAATTACAAATTACTGTGTGAACGATATCATGAAATCTGATGATTACCAAAGAATCATCAGATTTAAAAAACAACATAAAACACACCTGTTTCGCAGACACCTAACCAATCCCTAATGCGATAACTCTCTTTCCTACAAAAAAATGTTCATTCTTTTTCTAGTAACGGAATACAATATCCACTTGTAAATGTAGCTTGTAGACTTGGCTTGTTGGTTTCTAGGACAAAATGTTTAATGCTCTTGTGGCTTGGAAGTCACTTTGGATAAAAGTGTTTGAATAAAAAATTATTTCTTATAATTTTGTCCAGACCATTTTTGAGTTTTGTGTGAAATTTTATCAAGTTTGACTTTTTTCTCTGTTTGTGTTGTTCCAGTGCACAGAAAAACAAGCACGTGAATACCAAAACATTTGCAATTGGAACAATTTTCTGAGAGAAGTGTTGCATTTTCGGACAGAATTGCACGGGTGCAGATATTTTTGGCCATTGTATATTCAGACTGCCTACTAAAACAGTATGTACTAATGAGACATGCAACATTTAGTCAATTAACATGATAGATCACAGGTATCATATTAAGCAAGATATGCCATTCCAGCTTCCATGGAGATGGCGCTTAGAAAGAAGGTAACATTTTACAGGACAGGGGTATAAGGGATTTTAAATAATACCATAACATACCTAAATATTACACAATAAAAAAGAGAATAGGAGACAAAGAAATAGTATAGTCTTTAGGACTGCAGTTAGACCATTATATTAAAAGCAATATTAACAATTTACAAAACCCTAAGCCAAGTTGAATTTCAGCAGTCTCCCAGTAAGCATTCCAACAGAGTGACAGTAGCAAGGAACCCAACTCCAATGATGTATAGATGTATGGTTGAGAATAAACACTTAGTAGAAACTAGGCTCAACCAGGAGGGCCAGTTCTCCTGTGGCAGAGAGAACTGATAACACTGATGTATAATGTATGTATGTATATGTATATATGTATGAACATATAGAACATTGTATGGTGCTGATAAATAATTTATGATGGGTTAGGAAACCCATCAAGAGGAAACCCTCGTTGGTTAAAAGAGGATCATTTTGTGCTGACTGAGATAATTCATGTTTGGCAGTGTATAGATTCTATATTCCAAAATAGGTTTAATGAATACACATATAGATTAGAAGACCACAGAGGAAGAATCATACTGATATTGAGGTGTTATTGAGCAAAAGGTTTTTTATAAATATATATATA
>JAZGTI010005578.1:0-25154 GCA_036877585.1 Botia kubotai
GAATCTCAAAGCATCTGAAATCACATCATCATCTGTGTTTCTGACATGGGAGGAACCTCATGGAAACAGATCTTTCTTCAAAGTTCATTGGAATAATGATGGAGAGGAACAGACCAGCGACAAATCCCACAAAGTGAATAATCTGGATGCTGGAGTCAGTTACAATTTCTGCATAACTGCTGTTGCTGGAGATACTTCAACACAAGGGAAACCCATCTGCATTCAAGCAAATACTGGTATGTCATCTTGATTCTTATGTTGTGATATGAAGAATACAATATTCATAAGCTTCTGAATCCTGTAACTTCTAGACTTCTAGAATAATATAATTCAAGTCAATAACTGCTAGTGCTGTTTGAACAGCCGTATGTTTATAGGGCACATCAGTTTAATCAGCATTATTTTGCCATATGTTTGTCACACAGTGGATACTGGGATGATAGTTGGCACAGTTCTGGGAGTGTTTTTTTCTCTCTGCGTTATCACTCTCGTTTTATTCATCTATTTGAGGAGGTGCGTGTGGTCACATGAACAGTTTCACAATATGTAAATAAGTGTTTGTGGAGAACACAGAAGCCATCAAGGCTGATTTCGTTAAAATGTCTTTGTTGCTTTTTGCTTCAGAAGAACAAAACTCCAGGAGAAACCTTCAGATATTCCTGTCTATAACATGAGGTACCTTCTGTATTTTATCTTAAACTTGTAGATTTAAATTTGAATATTTGGCAACACCTAAAATGAATTAATCCTATTTTCTTTCTCCTTCTAGAAGCAAAATGTAAGTACCCCATGTAGCATCTGTATATTGTTTAAATCTCTTATATCAAGCACACACTACAAGACTGAAGGTTTTTGCTTCCTTTGACATTTTAAGTTTGTAGCTAGTGTGCAAGAGACAGCTTCACCTTTGCCTGCGTGGCGCTTTTCTAGTGTGCACGCCGGGTGAGACATGCATCTAGTCACAGACGGTACAAAACCATTTTAAATGGTTTCAAACTGGTCGTCAAGAATGTGCGGTTTTAACCGATCGATAACAACAACAAATAAAACTGCAAGAGGACATAGGAGGAGGTGACAAAAACAAACAAACCATTTTGTTAAAAAAATCTTATCTAAAAAACCGACTGACATGTTGTCAGCTCTGCTATGTGTGCAAAGTCTGTAAGTCCACAATTAATCAGTTCTCACCAACATGACAAAAAACAAGAATCATTAGAGCAGTCACACTCAATTAACTAGTCCTCTGAAATGTAACATTAATACATTTATGTCATAGGAGAAAACAGGTTTTATTTTGGCCAAATAATGGCAATCAAAACAAATGTACTTGTTTTTGCATATAAACATTTTGAAAACACACTGGTAATGAGTACAGTCAGTTAGCTAAAAGAAAGCTACAGGTTCGGTTTGTGTTACCCAATATTCGTAATATTCATCCCTCTTAAAGCGATTCTGATGCCTCGTGGATTCGACACGTCTTTAAATGTGTTAAGAGCAATAACTTTCAGTATTGTAGTGTGCATTTCACATTAAAACCTTACTTCAGCCTTTTAATCTATTGGTTTTTGGGCAAGCAGCAGTAGTCCTTTGAGGATTGAGGATTATGAAGAGTATTTTAAGAGGCAGCATGCAGACTCCAACTGTGGTTTCGCTGAAGAGTATGAGGTACGGCTAAAACGACATGGTTTGCCTTAAAGATGTCATTTAATTGATCAAAAGCTGTGCTTATGATCTGTCAAATAGTATAATGAGAATATATCAATCGTAAGGCGCAGGTGTGAACTAGTGGTGTGGTTTGTATTTTGCAGGAGTTGAAAACTGTTGGAACTGCACAGTCCAAAAACTCTGCACAGGCAATCGAAAACAAGGCAAAGAACCGTTACAGTAACGTGTTACCCTGTAGGTAGTCTCAGTACCAGACAGCACAGCCAAGATCTGCTTATTCACATACTGTACACAAAAATTAAAAAAAGCAGTCCAAAGTTTACATTTAACAACTGTTTTGTCACTTTCTGTCTAAACGTGTCAAAAAATCTTCCCTTGTTCCCTTGCATCAGGAACTATTGCCACCTGTAAATGTAGCTTTGTAGACTCAGCTTGTCGGTTCTTAGAGCAAAATGTTAGATGCTCTCTCTCTTTTTGTAAGTCGCTTTGGATAAAAGCGTCTTAATAGTAATAGAACTGTGTCATTTTGTTAATACCTGTAATCTCTGGTTTTCACTCAAGTGACTCACTTGTTAAATTCCCACCCAGAATAAGCTTCAATGTGGACCAGACTTTATGGTAAACTATATGCCATCATTATTAGGTTTTTACCGAATGGCTAACCAATTTCATCATGTTTATCATTTAAGATGACGCTTCAAGAGTTAAACTGTCGATATGCGGCAGTCCTTTTGATGACTACATCAACGCCAACTATATCCCAGTGAGTATAAACACACTTCATTCAGGCTATTCCAACTCAACCTCTATAAATTATATTTATGCACTTTCTCACCTCCGCCATTTTGTGGCCAGGGCTACAATTCAAAAAAAGAGTTCATAGCGGCTCAGGGTCCGCTGCCCGTCACGGTGAATGAATTCTGGAGGATGATTTGGGAGAAGAACGTCTACACCATAGTGATGTTGACCAAATGCAACGAGCAAGGACGAGTGAGTTCATATTTAATACTACTGCAATTGCGATTTGCATAAAAATGTGTACTGTATTTACAGGCAGAGTAAAGCTAACTAGCACTTTCTGTCATTTCCTTGATGAAATGTAGGTGAAATGTGAAAAGTACTGGCCATCCGACACTAATCATTACCACAACATCTTAGTGACAACCATCTCCGAGATCCAACTGGACAGCTGGACCTTAAGAGACTTCAGCATCAAAAATGTGAGGCTTTTATCTCCATGTCTTCCTGCATCAGCATATATTTTTGTGCTAACTGAGGGCGTTGCATCTGTACTGAACATTTACCGAGCTAAACAGTTGCTTAATGTGATGTCCACCTTCAACAGGAAACCTTCACATTTGTGTAGGAACTTGTTGATGTTGAAACTGTTTTGGCTCTGACAGTCTCAATAGTTTCCTCACACACAGCAATAGATTTAAAAGGAGAAAAGATTTAAAGCAAATAATTTTAAAGGAGATGCGACAGATTTGCAAGAATACATATGTGTGGTTGGAACTATGATATTACTCGTTCCCCTCGCTCATGTTATGATCACTGTGCAGTACCTGCTGAAGGTTGGGACAGCCAGGAGAAAGGATTTTGTAGCGCAGAGACAGGGGCGGACTTTGTGATTTGGGGCGAGGTAATGTCAGATATAGAGTGCCAACACACCACCTGTGCGCTTATTTTTTTGGGGTCTCTCAAAGCACCCTTTTCCATGTCGGCGCTTTCCCAGCAAACAGGGAACGTTCTGGCTTACGTTCTCTAAATGTTCTCTCAGGGTTATTAACAAATGTTCTATCAAACGTTTTATATATATATAACGTTTGATAGAACATTTTTCTGTCAAACTATCCATCTATCTATCTATCTATCTATCTATCTATCTATCCATCCATCTATAGAATAACCGTTATTCTTTAGTACTTGGTGTAACGTTTAAAAAACGTTACAGAATTATAGTGTCTAAATAACTGTAACCAAACAATAGCTTTCATACAACGTCTAAACACTGGACGCGTTGAACGTTCCTAGAACTTCCAAAATAACGTGAAACCGTTTCCGTTACTTATGGACGCGTCAGGGAAACGTTATTACAACCTACAAGTGTTAACTGGGATGTCCGACAGGTGTTGTGTGGGGAAAACAGGGTGATTTATGAAGACTGTGTGCAGTTCGTGTCGGTTGTTCACACTCACCGGCACGTTTGCGTTCTCCGCGCCGGTGGAGGGACGAGTGTGGCGGGAGAGCAGCGCTGACAGACCGACCGTTAGCGTGAGAAAGCGGCGACACTGGCTGCATTCTGCGGTGTCTCCTCTTTTTCTGCTCCGCCTTTCACTGGTCATTTATTTCCCTGCAGCTTTAAATTAGTCATGCTGCTAATCTATTACTCCTTTTAACTTTATTGACTAGTCGCGATAACTTAACGCTGACCAGCGCTCAAACCGCTCTCGCAGGTGCTCCACTGAGGGAATGATCCACTTCAATCCGTGACGGGGGGGGGATTCGTGCAGATGTAAAGACCGTGTCATTTCTCATGCCGTTTTTACGAAACTGAGTTTTAGAAAAATATAAATCGAGAAAAACTTTATTAGTCATTAATAAATGCTGCGTTTTGGGAGGCCCTTTGATTGGTAGCACGGGGACGATTGACAACTTTTGTCTAATGGTACAGTCCGCCTCTAAAGTATATAAACATTGCTTATGAACCTCAAAACGCTGTTTGGTTTTTGTTCTTACAATGGCTGTGGATTGTGCCTCAGAAGAACAAAAAGCTTTATGAAAAATGTTTTTGGAGGCATTGCACGTGTTTGGTGAAAAACAAACATTGTCTAAATGAGGCTTGTTGTGTCTATACATCATGTATGTATTCAGAGAACAGCTCCAATGTGATTAATGACAGGTGAAAACAGCGGAGACCCGCAATGTACGTCAGTTCCACTTCACGGCGTGGCCGGATCACGGGGTTCCTCAGAGCACCGAACTGCTTATTGACTTCAGACACCTGGTGAGGGAGCACATAGACCAATACTCACGCCACTCGCCAACTGTGGTGCACTGCAGGTAAGCTCAACAGATGGAAAAGGGTATGACTGTAGCCTGGAGATCTCCAAAAGGGGGGTGGAAAACTTCAAAACGCAATGGGCACAAGACACCTAAACCTCAGCCATTCCCTTTTGGAGGAACATCTCCTTGGAGTTCACCCCGCATTTTTGGGGAGCTCCAGTCTGCATTTATATCCGCTTGAACAAACATCTGTGAATGTATTATGATGAAAACACTAACCATCACATTTTTCCAGCGCTGGTGTGGGCAGGACAGGCACGTTTATTGCCGTCGACCACCTGATCTTTCAAATTGAGAGAGAAAGCATGGTGGACATCTATGGAATTGTTAATGATATGCGCATGCACAGGCCCCTCATGGTGCAGACAGAAGTAAGTGACCTTATCCTAACGTTAGAACAAAAGACGCAAGTGTGCCTTTTTATTTGACGTGTACAGAACATTCAGATTCAAGGTAAAGAAAGTTTAATATGCCACAACTGAAGCTCTGTGTTTTAACAAAACTGTGTTTTCTGTGTTTGTCTGTTTTCCCAATACAGGAACAGTACGTGTACCTCCACCAGGGTGCGTATGATATTATCCGATCAAGAACTGGAACCAACGTGGACCTTATCTACCAGAACACATCCGCGTTATCTATCTATGCAAATGTGCCATTAATAAAACCAAAGTGAAGACGGTCACAAGATCATAAGGATGTATTTATCATAGACAATATTAAACTCAGTGACATCTGATTCCAAAACCTGCAATGCACATGCAGCACATGCAACACATGCAACGCATGCAACGCATGTAACACATGTAGGTGTAATTTATTTTCTGCACAGTGCTCGAGACTTAACTGATTATTACTAAACAATATACTCAAAATATTATTTTTAATAAATATTTAATATCAATACATTATTTTAAATGACACCAGAAAGAATGAAGCATTTTTTTTACACTGATAAACGTCAAAGGAAACAGTATACATAATATTTAAATCAAGAGATTTTTATTTTTGTTTACTTTGATGTGTCCAAATGGTCTGTATGTGTAGCTGAACATTCAATGAAATGTCAAACCCCGATACATTTCTGCTACTGATAACTTGATTGTACATGCTGATATAAGGGACTTTGTGAGAGATATTTTTGTTTAACGTAATTTTGTTTTTACGTTGTTTATTTTTTATTCCAGGTTATGCCTGTTATAACTTTAGTTTGTGTTTTTCCTACAAAGTGCCATTTTCCTACAAATGCCAATACAGATTCTGTTGGTCCTGAGATACGACATAAGAGATATTCTTTTAACCAGAAATCATTAAGGAAAATTGCATAAAATGGACCTGTAAAAAAGTGACTGTTTTGCTCTGTTGTTATTGTTAAACGTAGCTTTAAAAGTGTCTCTTCACTATAAAGCACTTCAAGCACTCAGGCTCTTAACAAAAACATTTATGTATGTTTTATGGTATGTTTTAATAATGCTAATGCTTTTATATTGATATTTCAACTACTCTGCTATGACTAAACAATTGTCCAACAAATGTCCATTAGCAACGCCTCTCTGATGTGTGTGAACACTTTTTCACAAGCATGTAACTGTTGTTATGACCAATATTTGCAATACTTAATAACTGAATATTTTTTCTGTGGTATTTAAGATGGAGTTTGATAGAGTTTATAAATGCTGTTAAATCTACTGTGAAAACTGCTACATTTTGCTCCTGTGCCTTTAAACATTTCTTTGTGTGTGTGTATATATAGTTTGTGTACTTTCAAATAGGAAATATGTTAATTGCACTTATGTTTATTGAAGTGGTTCGGGTTAATCTGTATTATATTCTGGCTGGAGAACAACTAATAAAATCGGTTTGGAACATTGAAATGTCTCATACTCATTCAGGCCGCACCAAACACCAACAACCATATTTGAAAACGCTTCAACACTGCACTGCAGTCCAGTTTTGACTGCAGGTTCAAAATGTGTGAATCGCCTGTTAATGAAAATTAACTCAGGAGGTAAAGACGCAACCTCATCTCTTTCACCTGGAGCTTTCAGCTTATGTTTCTACGGCAACCACTGCGACATAAAATTCTTCCGTCTGCCCGCAATAGCACATTTTTGTGTTTGTATTTTAGGAACAAACTATTCTATTTAAATTTGAGCATCATGCGATATATCGGTACAGTTCATTAACGATGTTGTATTTGCAGTTTGTAAACAATCTTATTTGTAGTATAATTTATTTACAACTGTTCTAATGCACCAATGTAAGGTTACATTACAACAACAAAATTATAATTGAAAATGTGAGCTAATTACATAATGTTCTTGTTAAATCTACCATGTAAATCTGTTATGTGGATTTGCTCTTTTTTTTTTGAAAGGCACGTGTTTCTGATATGTGTTGTTTTGCAACTGAATGTACACTATGATACTGTACACTTTAATGTCTAAAGCAATACCTGTAGTATCATGGTGTACTTATCACATATCACCGAATATGCAAGAAACGACAATAATGTAAAGATTAAACTGAACGTTCCACTTAACCACATACTATGTGCAATGATGAGCAAACACTTTTTTTTGGTGTTGAAATATTGAAATTAAGATAACATCAAACTATCATCAACCAAAGACACGTTAAAAACGGGGTAAAAACCATATTCTCCATCACAAACCTGAGAAGCACAATATAAAAACACTTAAATAATATCAGCTCGTAATACAGACAAAGTGCAAAACAAACCTGTCCTATTTACAATAACAAGGCCGTAAAATGACCTGGAATAAACATTTTCTTCATTTTAACAACTGAAGTGGCAGATTCGTTGACCATTTGACGTGCTTCATCTTCCACAAGATGGCAGTAGAGGACAGTTTACAAACGTTTCAACATGAAGAGCAAATTTCCCCTGAAAATAAAGCTAGCTGATTTAGGACTTGCGAAAACTCGGTCTTAGGTCATAACCATGTCTACCCCTAGCTGGTAAATTCCGTACTTGCATTTCCCAAATATTGTACATTTTAACAAAACCTCTCTTCCACATAACATGACCGATGCGCATGAATCATTGCCATTTACAAATATTTTAAGAAACAAATACTACCACAAGTCGTCAAGTTCCGCTCCACATAAAGAGATGATGATTACGTGTCGACTGATGTTGTAAACCTGGTCATATGATCATATTTTTCTTGCCTTCCCTCAACATGAAAACCAACCCCAGATGACTATGGGTGCTATGAAAGGTGATATAACCACATTCATACTGTTTCAAAATATGATTTTCACAGCATTGCTGTTAATGATCAGTATGACTGGTTATATGTCGTAATAAAGGGATTCCAGTGCGACAAATCAGTGAGACATAAAATCACCCAAAACTCACATCTAAGAATCCCATTTGGTTTTGTGGTACATTGCAACATTAGATTTAAAAGTCACAAAACCGTTCATGTTGTTTCACAGAAGCTTGACAAGTCATTCTTGAATGCAAAACGAAATGGTCTGTTCGTAACAAACAGAATTTTACTCATGTTCATACGGAAAGATGTGACCTGTGGTTTAATGTAACAGCTCGCTTTACAAGGCTGTTTATTTCAATGACTTGAAATGTTCAGTGACTTGAAACGTTTATTTGACACAAGTCTGAATCAGAAAGTACTGGAGAAAGCATTGTGGACTGTAATAATTTTTTGGGTGGTATTCTTGGGGTCCATGGTTGACCATTATTCCTGTCATCAGTCCGGTTTAGAAGCACCTGATTGGATTGGGCTGAAGATATGAGGACGGGTTTATCTGCAAAACTGGTTGGTGGATAAGGGACAACACAATCTGGAGTCACCCAACTGTTCGACTCCTCAGTGCATGAAGGAGGAGTTATGGGCGAAGAGTCCGGGGTGTAGGAGAACACAGATGGAGGTGGTAGCGGACGAGACATAGGATGGCCCTCATCCTCCCAGATGTTCTCATAATGCGAGGTGCTGCAAGGTCTCCGGTCACCCGAGGATGGAGGAACATACAGGTTCACTGGAAACTTGCTTAGCTGTCGTTGAGATCTATACGAGGAGGGTGACGACGACGGATCTTCTAAGATGAGATTCAGAGGTTGGCCGCTTGGTGGTGGTGGAGGAAGGTACAATGGAGCATCATTTTTCTCTAGGGCTGAAAGCTCAAGCCCTTGTTCAGGGCAAGGAGGAGGTGGAGGAGGCAAGTCAGGAAGGTTCAGCGAGTGGACACTTGAAGAGTCTGTCAAGGGTGGCTGGTACGGAGGAGGCCACTCATCAGAGACCGCTGATGAAGGCCTACCGACACACTGATTCTTCAACGGGACAGTGTCCACCGATAAAGATTCGGGTTTTGGGAGGAGCAGAGGATTCGGTCTTTCTTCAAGGACACTGTCTTGATTCTTCTCGTTGGGCCCCGAGTCTTCAGATGCAGCTTGTGACAGTGAAAAGCTGGAAGGTGATTGTGTGGACTTTGGTGGAGAGGAAGATGATGGAGTGATGGAGGCAACGTTTGTATCACTGCTTTGGTTGTGGGAGGCGATAACCTCCGTTTGAGGCTTGGTTGAGGTTTGGTTGTTGTGCGTGGCTGCTGGTATAGACACACACGCAGTCTGGACCACTGGAAGCAGCACTACTGGACGCTCCTCACCCAGTTGGATCTTAGGGATCTCATCTCCCCTGCCTAAATAAGGAACGCACAAAAGACATTGTAACTGTTTAACCAGGCGACTAACGTACAGCCCAATCAATAAAGGTTTCTCATCAGTTATTTTAAAAATTTAAAAATCGTGCAAAGGGTTATTAAGTTGGAACTGTTTTTCTGGAGATTAAAAGCGGTTCTATTACATTGGCCCTGTCCATATTTAATCTAGATTCGATGTCATTGAAATCTAGACCAGTACAAGCTCAGCGAAAGAGTAAATCAGGAGCACATAGCAGGAGCAAAGGTTTAGTACGCTTTACATCTTTAAATAGCATAGAGGACACCATGGTCTCATGAACTTGACATGCAACCAAAGGTGATGACATCATAGGTCCACATCGGCATAATGCTGTAAACGCCTTTTTGATTTTTATTTACAATATTTATTTTCCTGTAGCTTTGCTGAAGCTTTCCTGTAGCTCAGTGGTTAGCGCATGGCGTTAACAACGCCAAGGTCATGGGTTCGATCCCAGGGATTGCACATACTCAGAAACAATGTATATTATAATGCAATGTAAGTCGCTCTGGATAAAAGCGTCTGCCAAATGCATAATTGTAAATTGTAAATTTTGAAAGGTGTACAGAATTTTAGGCCCAGAGGACATTGAGAAACAAACGTACACTGTACAACCAAGACGCCATTAAAACATGCAGGTGAAATGAGGTAACAGTTTTATATTACATCACACGTGATGTACCTGGAGGGGGGAGGTCCAGCTTCATTCTGCGGAGTTCTGACATCGATGACTGTAGGTGTTCTATCATGACATCATCGCTCATGTCATATGAAGCAATCTGCTCCTGCAGAAACTCCCTCAGGTCCTCCAAAGACATCTTCAGGAGATGTTCTGATGGAGGTAGAATGGAGCAAATTAATGTACCTTGTGTAGTATGGGGTGGGTGATGGTTCACAGACTGTCCCTTGTTAGGGTTTAAACCCTCAAATGTTCGGTTACCAGCCTGAATCTTTAACCACTGGGCTACACTACCACCAAAGATTTATCGGAATGGAAATATGACTCACTTTTGTGCAGTTTGAGGAGGGTGTAAGCCATGGCAGTAAGAACTTTCTCTCCCTCTAATATGTAGATGTCCCACAGACGCAGGGTAAGTGTGAAGGGTGTCTGCACGGTAGACAAACAACAGACTTAAAAAACTACAAAATATTCCTGATATTCCCTATGATGCCTCGACACAATTCCTGAAGCGGATACCGGATTCGTCACCCTGGAGAGGAAATGCTGCGGTTTTATGGGGACTTTAAAACATATCACAGACATTAAAAAACAAGCAGCTCAAGCAGAGAACATCAATAAAACATTGGTATGACATTCCCTATGGAGTTCGGCCCAGACGTATTAAAATTTCAGGGGATGGAACTAGTGAATGATGTAATGGTGTGCCCTGCATACTTAGCACACAGCTACAGTGTGTAGACTTTTACATTCATTCATGTAGCGGACACTTTAATCCAAGGTGACCTAATAGTAAGTAACAAAACAAAGGGGATTATCCTAAAGAGACACAATGAAACACAATGTTTTAACACTGTTCAGTGGAGAACAGGGAAGAATTGAGATCAATGTAAAAAACAGGGTAAGTATTGAGAGGTATAGAGTGCTTTATTGTTTATTGTTACACCATTCATACTGTTTTTTACCCTGATTATTGTTTTGTTTTATTAACATTTATTTACCCTCGTTATTTATTATTCTGCTTATCCTGAAGAGCTGCTACACGGCCCTTTGTTATTTTTCGTAAATCAATGACAATAAAGATCTATTCAATTCTATTCAATTCTATTCTAATCAATTCAGTTAACAGACCAGCAGTTCTCACATTAAAGATGAGTCTTTCGATGTCTCTTCATAACATTCGTGTGAAACTCACCCTGTCAATGAAACACTGCAGGAACCATTTGGTTGAGTAGATTCCCGTGACCATCTGCTCTTTATCCTGTGGTGAGGAAGACATTTGAGAAACTGACGCTTACTGTACAACTAATGTAACACCAGCCGAGGGTCAACTAACAGAAATCTCACCAGGTGCTTCTTAAGTTTGGGGAGGAGCTTGGAAAGTATCTGGTCGTGGTGATTCTGGAAACGCTGGAGTTTGGGGAACCCTGGGATGAAGAATCCTGAAACCAAAGAGAAAGATGAGGGTAAATATCACAGAGATGTTCAGAAGCGTTAGAAATAACTTCCGCATCATGACACGCACCGTGCATGGCGTGTTTCTGATTGGTTAACAACTGCGACAGGGCCCAGAAAGCATCTTCCTCATTCATGTACATGAGCAGAATGGCGGCGATCTGGCTCATCCCCTGACAGTAGCTCACTTCCTACACAAAACCACATAACCAAAAGCTTCAAACATCTGCTTATAAACACATTACTCAGCCTGCAGACAGTCGTTAGAACTCTGGTACATAACTGATGACACACATTTTGAGTGCAAGACCAATTTTACTGCTACATAAAAGCAGGATGCGGTAATGACTGTATTGTACCGTCATAGTCACGGTTGTACAGATATTATTGTTAGTAATACCAAAAATCCCTAAAAAAGACATTATAGTGTTAGTGATAGTAGTTTTATTGACATTGTATTTATGTTTTGAATTAGATTGTTAGATTGTTTTTATTGAGATTTATTGAGATTGTTGGTTTTCTTGTTCATTTTAGTTTCAGCAAATCTGTTATGCATTTTTATAACTATTACTTATCAATAATTTTAGTGCCTCAGCTTAAGTTTCAGGCAAAACGTTTCGCAAATGATATTTATGACCACACTTTATTTGACTTGGTAACAGGAATGACCTTGATAAAAACAATCTCTGAGATATTTTGTTCAGATGTTAAACCCTCTCCACAACTCTTTTTCGACCCTCATCTTCCTCTCTTCTCATCCAGTTGACTCTTTTTCTGTCGGCACAACAGGAAGGGAAATGAATATGGCACCATTTCCTCGTTCTCTGAGAGCGACACGCTCCTCATTTGAACAAACAATAAGAATTGTGGTGATTTATGTTCAAGCGGAATTGTGTTCTCATAAAAACCTCATGTATTCCATTTGTCTCTGTGCCTCATGCTGACCCTCCTCCAAACCCTTTACATTTCATGTCAAACAGAAGGAACAGTATCTAATAAATCAGATGATATGCTCTTTGATTGGTTTACAGCGGACAAACAGTCTGTGTTGTCGTCTTATGTTCACTTATAGCCAGTGGGCAGCGGTACATTCACTGACTCTGGATCAGTGTCTCTTTAAATGGATTCTGGCTTCATTTCAAGTGAATCGTCTAGTCCTCATGAACAGGACGGATAAAGATAGCTGGGGGGGGGTTTTTGACCTAACTATATGAAAACAAAACGAACAAAAACGATGGGAACAAAATTGTAGAAAAACGTACCACAGAAAAACATTAAAAACCGAAGACAAAGACTAGATAAAGGCTGTATCCCAATTCACATACTTCTACTACATACACTAACAATGCATACTTAGCTGGTCATGGGAATATGATAGTATTGGGACACGAACATTTAGTTACTGTGTAGTTGGAATTGTTATTTCTGCACACCATTTAGTGTATTGCACACTATGTAGTGTAGATAGTTTGTGAACTGGCATGCAGCCATGCCTTTTATCACTCACAAATGCCAGAAGTTTTATTTTAGCATTAGGGTGAGACTAGTAATTATATTTACCTTCACTAAAGAACTATAGAAATCTATGGGAAGTCCCAATTTAGAGGCAATAATTCTAATGTGCTAATGTGTGTGTGTGTGTGTGTGTGTGTGTGTCTGTAGACTCGGCTAACAGGGTGGGACACCGCCTGACTTCTTCCCCCTCTGTCCTGACTCATCCAGAACACCCTGTTCTGAGTTACATAACACACTGACACAACAAACGTTTAAACTTTGTCATTTGCTCACCGTGTTGTAGACTGAGTAAGCTGCCAGCACATGGAACAGGGCCTGCTGTCTGTAGAGAAAACAGAGGTCATAAACAGCCGTCTTACACATGTAAAGTTCTATAACTGTGACCGACGTTAGATGTCGATTACAATTTCCACTGTCATTTCAAACTCCATGAAATCAGACGAGTCAGAATGTCAAGGGGCTGTAATTATCTTAAAAAGTCACATTGAAATGCTAAAGCTCTTTTAAAAACGTATGGAGTGGTTTGGCATAATCTTATTTATAAGCAGTAGTAAAGCAGTAAAATATTATTAACATTGGGAACAATTTCTGTCGGAAATGACTCCTGACTCTCATTATGCCTCTTTTAAAATAAAAATCTGATCATTTGTTGCAAGGTTAGTTCAGCTCAAAAGAGTAACCAAAAAAAAAACTTAATGATTCCAAAATTAGTATTCTACAAAAAATACAACAATTATTTATAATACATTTTACATGTGTTATTATTCACGGTAAAACGTGTACCTCATTGTTACACCATTTTTACTGGATTTTTCAAATCCTCTTTTTATATCTTTATTTGATGGATCCAAATATACTCTGAGCTTATAAAAGGAATTGAGGTCTTCGGCCAACTCAAAGAAAACACAAAATAAATCTGACTACTCATGCATAAGCGATCACCCCCAAAAGAAATGTACATGAATCATTTAAAAGGTCTGCTGATTCGGAGCAGTTTAACAATGCAGTGAGGCTGCTGGGTACCGTCCGGAGGAAACGCTTACAAGAAACCCCAACAAACAGCAGATGTGTTAAAATACACGTCCACACGCTCCTATTGGTGGATCTCCGCTAATAATAATAATGTCATAACTCATCTTCCATCTACAAGGTAACCCTTCATCTGCCTCTTTTTTGGGCGTGTCGCGCATGCAAACCTAACGACCATGAGTGTCTCTGTGCACTTCGCCTGGCTTGAAGTGTGAAGTGTGACGACGTATTCGAATTATGACAAAAACTGTAAGCGACCCTGGCCTACATCTGACAAACTGCATGAAACAGATTCCTCGCTGCTGAACAGCAAAAAAAATGGACTGGTTTCAGTCCATTCCTAAAAGGAAATACGATCTGACACTGCGGCAGAGCTTCAGATGCTACAGATAAGATCAAGTATGTACTTATTCTGGGCATAATGGTAACGAGTCATCGGTTTTGTCATTTCCTGTGAAGCCACACACAGTAACAGGAAGTTAAACAAAAACGCAGTGACAAAAAAGGAAGTGACTTGTTTTGGTCAGGCTTCGCAAGGTCTGAGCACCTCATTCCAAATCCATCTCTGCAAAAATGTTTGCGTAACAAAGAATAAACATAATTCAAAAGTTTAACGGAGATGAAGGTTTAAAGGTCAAACAAAGCAACGTAACAAAATCCCGAGCGTGCGCGTAATGGCTTACTTGACCCCAAAGCGGTCCATGAACATGATGTGGTTTCGGAAGGTCCTGTTGACATCAAGATCTATCTGCTTAATTTCTGTCGAATACGTTTTGGCTTGTTCCTTCATTCTCTGTAAAAAAAATAAAGAGAAAAAATTAGCAAAAAACAAGTTGGCCAAATTTTTGTCAATGAAGGTACATAAATAATCTTTGCTATGAAATAAAACGTTGTTACAGCCAAAAGGTCAGGTCATAGACAAAACACGTCCGGCTAATTACACCCCATACAATCACACGGGACAAAACAACATCCAAACAAGCACTGAGTCTTTCAAGCACTGAACAGCAAACGGCAACTATTCCATTTTAAGACCTACTGGAACCCAAACACAACTCAAAGACCAAAGCTCTCGCCCAAACTCCTACCTCGTACTTCCTGTAGTTTGCCTGTTTCACGTTTTCCACGTCCAGCAGAAGAGCCCAGGCCTGGCCGCGCAGGTGCAGGGGAATCCCCTTGTAAACCCGCTTCATCATCTGCAAAACATGGGAAGAGGAAACAAATGGGTGCCGGAATTTATTTGTCGCCTCTGAGATTCCGGATGTGCGGAAACTGTTTGATGGATACGGTTTACGGAGGCAATAAGCCACGTTTGGCCATGCATTACAGCGATTTTACCATAGTGATTTTAATGGCCTTCCTAACTGTGGCAAAAACCTTGTAACACATTTTGCTTTAATAAAACAGGGCTAATCACATTATGATAAAAGCATAATTGCATTTATTGATAATTATTTATAATTATAAACCAAATAATAAACCAATAATTATAATTATAAACCAAACACTTCTTGGCGAAGCTTAACTGTAGGTGACTTTGCAGATATACACAATTTGGAAGTTAATATTGAACGATTTCACAATGGCTTTAAATGTGACTTCAAACATTTAAGCAACTACCTTTTCGCTTTTGTGGTACTTTTCCCATTTTTTCACCATCTTAAGCCATTTTTGCACTCTTTCAACCTCCTGGAGTTTGTACTGGAGAAAAAGCATATGGAGTTTGTGTCATGAATCTAAATACGGACATGCGGCGGGTCACAGATGTGGCAACTCCACAAGTAAAATATACATCTACTGCAGAGGTTGTCGGGCAACACGGGGTTAATTCATGAAGATTTTAAAGATAACAGATATATCACCTTCTCCTCCACTGCAGATGGTGTTGGCAGCTCCTCTTTACTAGAAAAACACGGAGCAAAACAGGACATTTGCATTTAAAGCTTCAATCCACAATTGTGGACTTGCAATCCTAACAACACTGTTCTAGCAGGTCATAGCTATTGCTGTAGGTTTTGCACAAAACCAACACAAAACTGTATGTTCTTCGGGGCTTTGACGATAAAGTTAAGATCAGGGGTCATTGTTTTGCGACGGTAATTCTGAAAACGAGGTTACAGGACACGAGAGAATGTGGCGTGACTTACTGTAGGAAACCGAAGCGATCCGTGACCTTGTAGATGCTGTAGTCCGCATCCTCCCAGGAATTAATATGGACACCCTCCTGCCTGCCCTGCAACCGACCCAACAAACACACTGAGGAACTGGAGCCAAGGCAACAGACCGAGAGACGATCTGGACTTGAATAACAACAAGACTTTGAAGGGACACATTTGTTAAATGCGTCTTCTGTTAACCATCTCATCGGGTAACAATCTGATCTTTAAGGAATATGTTGACAAATCGAGTGCACAAAAACCACATGAATGTTTTGTGTAACACGTGAAAGTCACACAGGTTTGGAAAACCACGAGAGAAAATCTGGACAGAATTAAAATGTGTTGGGGAAATTATCCTTTTAAATAGAAACAAAAAGAACGCATCGCATTTTCTGTTGAGAGAAATCCTGAAATTAAAGGTCAGCAAGGTCATTTATCAGTCAGATACTTTTCCCTGCTCTAAACACCTTATCTCCAGAAGCTCGACAACCAGTCTGAAGGTATTTGAAGTGTGCCAAGAATTTCCACCCTGACCGCAGTCAATGTCTGTGTTAAGCAGCAGTGTGAGGGAGACCTCCAGCTGTGGTCTGTCAAAACTCTTCCTCCTCTGTGATAGTACCTCTCCAAAATCTGACCACAAAAAATGAGCTCCACTGATCCATGACGAGCTTTAATTTACAGCCTCATGCTGTAACATTTGAGTAGTGTGGCCTAATCGTATTGGCTTGAACCATCCACAGGCTGACCTACAATGTAAGCTAACACTGTACTCTACAACACACAACTTTTTCATGTTTTGAAGTACTCTACTGAAGAGTTAAATCAGTTTTTGTAAGATGGGGTGCTGTAAATCGATTCGGCCAACACTGGCGTCCAGTGTTGCTTAGCGTTATGGATTATCAATCTTTATCTAGTTCTTCCGTCTGAGCACTGACTGGACCAAAGATCAAAATGTAGGTCAACAGCTTTAAGAAATCCAGCTGGTGTCAAAGTGCGAAACATCTGAAAGGATGTGACTTGCCTTCTCATATTTATCGATGATCTCTGCTCGTTCTTCAGCTATAAGCGTGTCAATGTCCTTCTTCATTTCAAAATCTGCAAAAAGAGCAAAAAGACTGAGCAAATAATGGATTACAAAAATCTCTATTAGTCTATCTGCCTGACACTTCATCCAACCATGAAGTGAGGTTGCCTGTTCTACACAAGCCCAATACAGACATTTGCTGTTATGTCAGCAAATTCTTCAGGCGCTCTTTGTCAGTCAAATATTTTTGCAACATCTCTCTAGATGACCCAAAATCTCTCTAGAGATGTGTTGGCCATCCCAACACCCAAAAGAATAAGCTTTGACAAGAAATCTTTTATAAAAATGAAATGTCACTCCAAGTCAATTTTTAACTCTGCAGGTCATAGTGGGCAAAGATCTGGTGACTGTAAGACTGCAGGTTCAAACCTCACAATCCAGTAAATAGAACCACTGTTCCTGACAGCAAGACACTTCATCATAAAACAAAAACTTTCTTTAATATATTTCTGGTCTTGTCGTGAGTGATTTGCTGTTGTACATTATTCCAAAAAACGCAAACATATTCCTGCCTTCGCAGCTTGATTCAGATCTGAAACACGTTTTATTTTTAGCTGACGTCATCAAGCACTCTCATTTCTGAACCCCTTCTAACAGCTTGTCACACAGAAACCACTTTTCACCGACCGATGTTGTACCAGAACAGAATTCCTCCCTGATGGGTTAAGAGTTGGGAATCTGAACTTTTCAACCTGCTAATGCATGGAGAAACTACCACAACATTGGAGATTTAACCAGTCTTTGCAGGACTGCTGTAGTTGATTCTGGCTACCATGTGTTAAAAATTGATGAGGTCTGTTCGTTTACGTTCACTGCAGACAGGTGCGGTTCAGAACACAAAGAGTCGTCAGTTCTCCGGACAACTGCTCTGCTGAGGAACATGGTCAATCTTCTCCGTTTACCCACCTGTCCAACTGAAAACTCTAGATCCCACAAATGAAAGCCTAAGTTTCTCTTTCAGACTTCCCTTTCCAGATCAAACGGCTGAGGTGAACGCCTTTGTTTTCCGTGCTGAGGAAGAAATGACACGCTCCTTCACAATGCTTTCCGAAAATAATCAAGTCATTGAGGTATTTACACTTCAATTAAGTATTTAGAAGTTTACTGTCATGCTGTCATTGTTTGCGGGTGCTGCCGACAGCTGGACTGAACTGGACTGGACAGCTGACTGACAGAAATCAGTTTTCAGTCTGGTGTCTACCCGCAAAGTTCAGCGAACCTACAAGCAAAGCTTTTCTACTCGCAAAAAATGACAACAGAACAGAGGGCAAAATTGTCTGGGTGCACGGTTTTTTTTGCCATACCTGTGACAATAAAAGGCTAGGTTCTGCTTAGAACTGCACCTGGGATTTTCACCATTGTTGTATTTGTGTATGTGGTGACGTGACAATACACTGACAAACATACTAAGATACAGGACATCTGACTGCACAGAAAGGCACAAGTTTAACTCCATAAATAATAAATAAAAGACGGTTGCTGACAATGACCTAACGACACTGTTCTTTATCCTTGCCAAGATAAACAGCTTTGTCGAGGGTGATGAAGGGTTTGTATTATGATTTTATCCAAATGAAGGTCGGCAAAAAGAAGCTAGTAACAGTTTCTCACGATACTAAACACACGGTGGTGAACCACAGATCATGGCAAAAATAGCCATTTGTCTCTGAGGTTTTACACGTGACCTGTGGTGCAGTTTTTAGCAAACCAACCTGTAACGCTCAAGGTCCAAATGAAACTAAACGATTGTGTTTCGCTGTACACTGACAGATACACTGATAAACCGCTTAAACACTATAAAAAAAGAACTGAATTAAAGTCTAACGTTTACAGCATTTACACCTGGAAATTAAATGTAACACCTTTTAAGCGTTCCTACAGCTTACAGGGAATGTTCTTAGAATGTTCTCTTAAAGTTCCCTCAAAGTTAACAAAAAATGGTTTTAATGTTCCTTTAATGTTATATACTATATTTATCAAAAACGTTATTCTTAAGTAGTCGGTGAACTCTTTTAAAAATGTATAAAATAACAAAATAATAAAAAAGCAGAATAGAAAAAGGCTTGAATAACGTTGTAGTAACCAAGCAATAATGTTAATAAAACGTCTTTAAACACTTTTTTTTTTACCAGTTTTTGGTGTCAAAAACGTTCTGCTCCTTTAAAACCGAAAACCGAATCTAGTGTTGATGCAAAAAACAGCCTGTGATCTTGAGGCAGAGGAACACACGTGTGTCATGGACAGTCTGTTGCTGATGGAGAGAGACTTCAACAGCTGATGAACAGCTTTGGGATCAGTCAAAACAACTGAAGGTTGCTGAGCATCCAAAAACTTGTGTAATCTCATGGATTTTATATACAATGAACCAGGCCTGTTTAACTCCAGTATGGGAGGGCCTCTGTGCTACTGTGTTCAGTACCAACCCTGAACAAACATGTCAGAACACACAGAACTGTCAGGTAAGACTTTCATTGTTCACGACTGGAGCTGATCTCTGCGAGACAGTGTTGGAGTTGTACTGGAGTTGTTACTGGAGTGGTACTGGGGTTAATTAGTTCTGGTTTAGCCCTGGTTTCTAAGATACGTGAGTTTCTGAATGCTGAACACTCAAAAGTTACATGGGATTAAACGAAACCTTCAGGAAAAGGACAGCGGCCCTTTAAGATCGGAGCTGAACAGTTTAAATAAACCATAAACCCTATATTCAATACATTCAAACCTGTGCGAGATGGTGAAACAGTCTTTGTGCTGCTGGTGTGAAGGGAATAAATGATTACTTTTAAAGTTTCACATCACACTTGCACTTCCTCTCGGACAATAAAAGCTTTGATGATGTCGTTTCGAGTTACGGTAGGTGAAGGAAAGTTGCAAAGCAAACGACTGAAATCTCACCGGCATGTTAAACGACAGATATTACAACAAACACAATAAACAAACGTAACCCAAGATTTACATTCGGTTAAAGCGGCACGTATCCATGACAACATTTTTCCAGTATCTAGATCAACTATTACTAGGGGGGCATTGCCCTGCAGTGGCCAAGGTGATCTGAGTGGTTGGTTAGCAGCCTGCTCCATGTGGCTGTTAGGGTATTGCTTTGGCTGCTAGTGAAAAGTGACCACAAATTCTCTGTATAATTTTCTAATCTAATGGTTCAGGTTTCCCCAGTGCAAATTTACGAGAGTCCAGCTGCTTAAACAGCTTCCCGTAACAGCTGCACAACTTATCATTAGCATTCAAACACACACGCACACATGGTGCAGAACAAGTTACTGCATTTGAGAGCAAAACTAATTATATTTATAAATTACATTTATATTTTTTTTAAATGCTAGAAAAAATCCTTCTTAATGTTGCTTTAAAATTAAAAGCAACTGATAGCAAAACTGTTCACACTGTGCGTCAAACTTTGTTTGTCTTTGCACTGTTTATTGTTATTACAAATTCAGTGTGTTTGATAAAAATAGAGAAATATAATTCAATTGCCTACATGTGACACACACGTTGAAAAATGCAGAAGCAAACTGTGATTTTAATATTAAAAAAGAACGTCAAAACATGAAAAGTCTCACTGCATCCCAAAACATCCTACAGCTTTTGTGTGCCAAAGACAAGCGCAGCTTTTACCCAAAATACTACAGTGATGTAAAGCAAATCTACAAAAGTTTTCTATATTATTATGACTGAACTACATGTCAACTGGGCGGTAAAACAATGCGAAACCTGCTCATTGTTTCTCGCCTGAATCCTGCAAATCAACAACAACAAAAACAACGTTCTCCTAAATTAGCTCAGCCCACTTCCCATGAACCCGGCGTTCCCCGGAACTTTTCCTCAGGGAAAACTCAACCGGCCCTCTTTACATTGAATGCTACAGGAAAGGTGTGAGCTATTTTTCAAGGGTTCTTAATGTCACAACCCTTTGTGTGTTATCATCACCTCTGCTTACAAAGACACCAGCTGGTGGTTTTCCAAAACGCTGAGCTTTCCATCTAACTCTGAAGCATTTTAGAAGGGTTAAAGGAACAGCTTACCCGAATGAAACCATGTTTTATTCACTCGTGTTGTTAAAAGCCCAATTCTGTTATATTTTCCTTGTCCGACAAGTCTTCATCGTTATTCAAAGGCTATCACATGACTGAAAATTACTGTAACAAAACTTGTACAACAAGTGTCTATTTGTGTTGCACAAAAGCGGTCTTCAGATGCAGTATGACTTAAGGGTGAGCAAACAATGACATCATTTGCATTTTTTGATCAATTTTACCTTTAAAGTCTCACGGCTGCAGATATCTCGGCACGTTCAGGCAAACGAAGGGCGGTAACTTGAATCGGTTAGGAATTTCGGATGATGAAACTTCATGTATGTTACAGAAGGCTTAATATAGCAGAACGAAAATAAAGACTTACTGACTCACGCCGCGTTTAAACCACACTGGTGCGACAACGAGAATAGCATTTTAAACCATGAAACTATTATTAGATGACATGCAACATCGTGTTAGTTTCTTAGTAGATGCTCAGACTGAATACTGCGTCTAACGCAAATCAAACTCTCTTAACCAGATCCAGATTTACAGCAATAAGAAAAGTCTCTCTGGCACAACTGACTAGAACACACATGTGTCTAACAGGTCGCACATGCTGGTGTGCTTATGGTTGGTTAGTTCTCTGAAAGGCTTTCAGAAAACACAAGCTTACCATTGGCCCACTTCCCCAATAAAATGTATTCAGAAACACTTCTCGTAAATAAAATCCAATCCAATGATTCCTGGCAACAAGTCACATTTAATAGAACCAGTACAGTGTTTGATATTTCACACACATGGGCCCAAACATGTGAAGTGGAACGCGTGGGCCACACCCCTGCGCTCTGAAACAAGGTAAGGAAGTAGACTGGTCGCACTGCATCCTGTACTTTCAGAAGTTCATGGTTTTAACAGGAACCTGTCTCATGAGAACCACCAGTAATCACATTAAAAAAGATAAAGCTTGAGTCGTATCTAACATATGCATGTACCCAGTTCACTCCCATGAAGACCAGATCACATTTGTTTAGGCCAAATACTGTACTGTTAAGACTTAAATACAGTTTTCCATAGTTGAATCTACGTCATTTAAACTAGGGTTAATGTAAACTCTAGTTTTGACTAAGTTTTTCCATAATGAACAGTTATTCAGTAGCACACTAATAAGTGCTGCACTGTTAGTCCACATGGATAATCTCGTATATAAGAAGTTTAAGATATAAAAACATCAACTATTCAATCACATACGTGTCAATCCAGCATGCACACACATTTTACAATAAAACAGCAAGATGTAACGTTTCGTCATCCGTTAGGGCGCAAACGCACGTCTTACGACAAGTCACGTTAAGTTTCTTTGCTGGCAACGGTTAGCTGCTAACTAGCTGGTTACTAAATATATATCACCGGGACAGTCACGGCATGTTTCAAGCACGTTATGTTACCGAGAGCATGACCGTATCACACGTCAGAAAGATCATGTTACCGTCAAGAGCTGAAACTGAAGCAGCAACAACAACGAGCGACAAGACAGTGCTGACAAACTAAAGTCAAGTAAAACCAGCATGAAAACACAGAGAATCGTGTCGTCTCGTCTCACCAGTCCAAACAGACGCTTCGCGCTGCACAGGCTGTTAGTAAACAAACTCCGCGTTCATAGTTCAGCCGCTCCCGGAGAACAGACGAGACTCGGGTTCAAGCTGTAGCCGCGAGCCGAGCGGAGCAACGCGCATGCGTGCTTGCGTTTGCTTGACGTGCAGCTGCGGTTCAGGGTTCGAGTTGCGCCGTAACGTCAACTGCAGTGTTTATACACAAATGTGGTTTAAGAAAGAATGTTTAGCTCTTTAAAATAATAATTTAACATTTAACAAGTTTTCTTGTATACTTTAAGATTTGAATGTATATATGAACTTACGTGTTGATCTACATTATTTATATACGTAGATATGTATCAAAAAGTGGAAATTTACTTTTAATCTTTTGCAAAGATGTAGAGAGATTTCTCTACACCCGCTTGGAAATCACATGGAAACAAAATAAGACGGAATTGCTGCTTTCAAACACTTAGTTTCATATCCAAACATTTCTCTTGTATAATAACTACAATCATTTCTGACGTAAACTGTTTGCAGAAGTCAGGGGTGAGTTGTTGTGTTGCTCCCTCTAGCGGTCACAATCCATTACTGCCTCTTTAGTTAAAATTGAGGCCTTTTCATATCTGAAATCAGTATAAACTTTATAAAGGTTTCATTTTATTCTAATGACATAAAATAAACATTAACAGTGCTGACAAAATGACTTGTGCATGTTTTGGGAGGGATGATGTATAATTGTCTTGTTGTTTCTCTCCACAGTTTCTTAAGAATCTGAACTTCTTTTTTTATCAGAACTTGTAATTGTTATTAAAGATGGTTTCAGTTTATCTTCCAGAATCGACTATGAGACTCTATATGCTGCTAATACCTTCCTCTTGTGCATTGACTGTTTCCAGCTGAGATGATTTGTGTTTACTGATCTTTGTTTACTGAATTACTGGCTAAAGAAATGTCTTTTTTAATTACTTTATGGGAAAGCTGTTCGTTCAACAGTAGCCTTATACCTCCAAGAACTGCGATTATATACAACTTCTTTGAAAATAAGGATGTAAGATTATAATGGAATATATCACTCACAAGTGTTGCCACCCACCCCAACTTATATATAAATATGATATTATGTGAGATATTATGCTTCATTATGATGACTACATACATACAGTAAGCCTCAGCTGATTGGCTGTGGTCTTTCTCTCTGGTGCTCGTCATGCAGAGGCTCCGCCCAGTCCCAGACAGGAAGTGATGCGATCTGTAGCCTGTATCTCTGGTTGGTATCAGACACATAGTGACATTTAAATGGTTTCTCTGCACTTCTCTGCATGTTGAATCAAAGACAGATGAGTGAGGGTAATATTTATCAAGATAACACAAGATAACGGTTTACATACAGTATGAGGACAGAACTTTACATTTGTCGTGGCTCAGGAAATCTGGTCCTGTAATTATTAAGAAATATTTGAATTATATAATTAAAACCTCATATTTGTCATTGCAGATTTTGGTATTTGGCAAATATGAGAGCACAGTTTGAGATCTAGGCGAGACACTTGTGAGATTATTTTCTGTCTGGAGAAAAATCTGTTAATCAAGACAGATTAAAACAGACATCACACAAGAAAACATGTTTTGTGCGTCTACCCGGTTTTACCCGCTGATCATCGCATTTGCATGTTGTGTGTGTCAGAGGTGATAAACTACGTTTCCCAAAAGAAAGATACACACATTGACACCTGAGCTATAACTGCTCATTACTGTCTCATCAACGTCGCAATAAAACAGCTAGCGTTTACATCAAGAGCTATTGCATTAACGCAGTTGATTTAGATGATAATGCCGCGTTTTATCTCTGTTTGACAGGGCGATCTATAAACCGCCAGCGATTCGTGGTCTGTGCAGCACATCTATTCTGCCAGAAACAAGCCTGTTTGCTCTGAAGGCTGTAATTTCTGAGCAAAGACATTATGATGTGATGTTTTGGCCATCATACAACAGAAGACACCTGCGACAGACAACTGGCCCTTTAACAACACAGACTGCCCAGCTAATCAATTTATGTTGTAAAAACATTTGCCTGTTTCCAAGTAACAAAAATGTTATAAATATTATTTTGAATGTTCTAGGAATGTTCAACACAGTTTTTTAGACGTTGCATTAATGTT
>JAZGTI010005579.1:0-25148 GCA_036877585.1 Botia kubotai
TGTGTTGGAAAACCTGAGCCCTGTGTATAGCACTTATTCACTGTTGTCCCTTATTGTAATCGAAGTTGCTTCCTGTCCTGATTTGTAAGTCGCTTAAGATAAAAGCGTCAGCTAAATGACTAAATGTAAAATGACTAAATGTAAAGAATACATATCCAAAACAATATGGTATTGTGGTTAGCATCAACACTAGTAGTTTTTTATTGGTACCAATACCACTAGTACCAATTTTTATTGGTAGTTCATAGGTATTCTGAATACTATACTTTTAAATTCAAATTTTTTGTTGTCATTTTTTAATTTCTTTGCTTGAAAGCAATAATAATATAAAACAACCTTAAAATGTAGGATCTGCACAGACACCATATATCGGTAAGATTTTGACAAGATGCCAATGTTGAAAAAATCAAGGGATGCCTTTAGAATTGGCTGGTTGCTGGTTAACAGCTCCCACACAATGTTATTATGAGTCAGATATTTCTGTGACACTGACAGCTTTTGTCTTTTGCAGGCTCTATAAAATGAGTCAATCTGTGCACATAACCTCCAAACAGCCAAGTAAGTAGTTGTTATGCCATTCTCAGCACAGTAACACTGTTTCAATATGAACACATCAGTTGTGCTTGCTTGACAGGTCTGGGTTCGCCTTTTCATTGTGCTGCTGAAGAAGAAACGGATCAAGGTAGTTCATATTCTGTACAGACACCTTATGGGTTCTACCTAGATCTTGATTTCCTTAAGTATGTTGAAGAAATAGAAAGCGGACACAGCATTCGCAGGACTATTGTGAACCCTCGGAGAGGATTACGGTGTGACCGTGGGTTCCAGAGGAATCTGGGTGTTGGGGGTCGGACCAGTGGCTGGACATCCACTGAGTCACTTTCCTCAACAACCAGTGAGAATAGCCAGCCTAACCCACATCTTCCCCAGAGCCCCATCATATCACCTAGTAAATCACAACCACTTTCCTCATCACTCATGATCAGTCACAGTCTACCCACTTGCTTCAGTGTGCCACCACTCCCTCCACCACGTAACCCTAAAACAGAACGAACACTTCTCAAAAGAAGCCTTTGGCTCCAACAGGAGCAAAGTCAGATTTTCAATGGGTTAGGTTCTAACTTCCCTGACCCTTCTAAAGTCGATTTTAAAGGTGGTGAATACACAAGTGAACTCACCTCAGCTTCCTCTCAGCTTTATCCAGATGCCAGCTTGCTACAGATATCACCTTTGGTGCAAAACCCCCTGTCCAGTGACTGGACCAAAGCTAGTCCTCAGACTTCTGGAAGGAGCACTCCAGCTTCCACCTTAGGAGTAACTTCAGTTCCTCCTGTGCAGCTTCAAAATGTGCGAGAGCAGATGGCCTTTGCCCTTAGGCAGCTGAAGGAGATGGAAGAGCGTGTGAAAGGAGTACCAGCCTTAGAACAAGAAGTGACTGTACTCTATGCTGAAAAGGAAAGGCTGACTCTGGAACTTCAGAAGAAAACAAAAGAACTTGATGCTACACTCAAGTTGAAGGTCTCCACTGAGGCTGTAGTGGAAGCCCCACACGAACCAGGACACTTTTTAATGTCATCAAATTGGAATAAATTAACAGAATGCAGGTGTGGCAAAAATGAAATAAACCACCCTCCTATTACTACTGATAAAAGGTCCATCGCAGTAGGAGATGACATTCCCATTCAGGAATTGAAAGTCTTTAATAAAAAAATGCTTAAGGACGCTGTTGTTGAAGCTTCTGTTGACGTTTGTCATGCAGCTGTTGAGACAGAGACTTGTGCCATGCATGATGAGGGAGTCCAGGCTGGATGGGATACAGAAGATGTTTGCATCTGGGTAGAAGAGTCATTTCTTGGGTTACAAAGTGAGGCAAAACAAGAAATTGATACCCTTCAACATACTATCAAATTTCAAAAGGAGTCAATACAGGTTCTTGAGACGCAATTAACTCAGGTCAACCAGGACCTTGAAACGTTAAGGGCTAAGGAAGCAGAGAGGACATCCAAGGTTATGTCTGACAAAGAGACACTTGCAAAACCAGAGACAGTGAATGCCCAAACATGTCCTGAGTTTTGTTCAAAGACGTCTGTTGGAGTATTGTTTCCAGATGTGATGGACCTGGAGTACCTTTCAGAGACAAAACAAAACCAAAGCATTCAAACAGATCCTGGGGAAAGTAAGGGCACTGCAGTGGCACTTGTAAGCACTGGTATCCATTGGGAATGTGACAGTGAAGAACATGAGAGTGAAGAACCGAGCCTTTCTGCAGTGGGTGAGCACTGTTCCATTTAATCAATCTTTATGAGAGAATTAACTACAGAAGGACCTGTTGTAAAGACACTTCTGTTGAATAAAGCTACAGGTCCTCTGAAATCCATAATGAAAAGAAAGGATGGGAGTGGAGCTGCTGCTGGTTCCAGCAAAAAAAGCCTGAAATTTGTTGGAATTCTGAATGGGGGGTGAGTTGATGCTGTAATACAGACCATTAAACATGTATGTTACACTCTCTAAGCTATTTGTTGCTAATACGTGTTTCTTCTTGATTGCAGTATCTAGCTGTATCAGACTTACTGTCAGTACTAACTGTGCTCCTATTGGTAGTTGCCACATTGCAAAAGTTAAACTCTACACAACTTTATTCTTCCAGTCGCTCATGTTGCTGAAAATCATCAACCCATAACTGTTAATATCACTTCACATATAACATATGTTGCTAAAGTGTAAACTAATTTTCAGTTTGCTTTGTATTGTCACAGTAGTTACATTTACATAGACACGTTGTTTTAATCGGAAAGAAATCAGTCAGAATGTTGAATCCCAATGTAGTGTTTACATGAATGCTGAATAAGGTAATCGGGTTGATATGAGCGTTTACATAAGCTTAGCATCATATTTGTTCTTTTGACATGCACAAAGTGCACGGGTACACGTTTCCCGCCATTTCATGATGCGCATTCTAGCAGCCACTCTCTTGCCATTGCTTCTTTTTAAAAGCACACTTAACATTTACCTATTTTAGTTTTGCTTCGCCGTCTTTGACATCAACAGCTGTGAACCATACGTAATTTAACAATTTGTATGTCATTGCACATTTCTAGTTTTATTTTCCACCCGATGAAGTGTTAATATGTTCACTCGATTGGATTAGAAAAGGGTTAAACCACCCCTTACAATCCAAATTTAATTTTTGGTCAATTCATTACGTTTGATGTGTTTGCATGTGACTTTTTTAATCGGATTGTGCTTCTAGTCCTATTATGATCAGGTTATTAGGGTAAATGTAAACGCAGCTAGTGTTGATAGTATATGTAAATGAACAATGTTTACTCTTTCTCTGTGTTATCTGGAAATCAATTCTTAGTAGTCAGGAGTCAGCTCCTGGACTTTTGGGTAAACTACAGAACTACTTCTGTTTTTGTATTCCCTTTTTTGTATATTTTAGTTTTTTGTATTTATAAACAGATCAACTGGGCTGTCCAGTGCAATATATGTGCTGATGTTTTCCTGCCTGTTTGGCAGAAGGGAAACTTTTTCTTTGTATTTTCTAATAGGGTAGCACCAACTGTAGCCAAGTGTAGTTTCCCTTTAATGCACTGCCTGTCATTACTTCTGGTTGTAAAAATACACAGCAGTTTATTAAAAGTCACAATAATGTTAACATTTAATAGATACATTTTTCAGAGTAATCACATTGTAATCCTGAACATCTGCACATCCTGAACATCTGCAGCTTAGAGTCAACCTCCAGTGAAGAGGATGAGGAAGATGATGAAGAGAGTTCCTCTGAGGCAGTGTGTTCAGACAGCAGTGTGGAAGAGGAGGCAGCCCTGGATGACACATCTGATGAAGAGATAAACATGAATGTGTATGAAACTGGTAGTGATGAGAACATAGCAGCTGGGCCTGCAGATCTGAAAGACCAGCAGGAGGAGGTGAAGGAAAAGTAAGTGCATGCAGATATGTCTGTTGAGTGAAATGTCACACTTTATTTAAAGGAGAAGTTCACCCAAAAATGAAATTCTCTCATAATGTGTACAGAGCCTCATGCCATCCCAGGTGTGTATGACTTGCTTTTTCTCAGCTGAACCCAATTAAGTATAATACTATGCTGCCTCTTATCACCTTTGTAATGCTATTCATCGATGTCCAGCATTTTGAAGCTCGAAAAAGCACATCCATCATAATAGTAATCATACGACTGCAGTGATTTAAAAAATGCCTTCTGAAGCTAAACAATATGTTTGTGAAAGGAAACAATATTTTGAGCTTAGTAAGCGATTGATACATCAGGTATCCATGTAAACAATTAGGTCAGAGTGCTGAATTTAAATATGGCAGCATATCAGTAACAACAAATCTCACTGGTTCTCGCATGTCACATAACTAGTCGCCATATGCGTTGTGACAAAAACGTTGCGAAAACCAAAAGATAATTACATTTTGCTTAAAACACATTTTGTTTTGCCCTGCTTATTATTTTAATTACATTAAGTTTATTATAATTATTTAATATAAAATTTAATATAATTTAATTATAATAAATAATTTAATTATATTTAATTATTTAAACTATTATTTTAAGTATATATCGTTATATTATTTACAACACACAGGGTGGTTTTTAATGATATTTGTATGGGGGGGACAACCCTCAGATGGAGTAGGTCCTGACCACCCAGACCACCTACCTGCTTCATCATCTGGATTCTTTAACAGTTCCACTGTACATTAAAGCTGTTGTAAAACAGATTATCAGAGATTATTTTACAGGTTTGAACTAAGTGCCAAAATGTGTGCGGCATGCCTGATTCTGAAGAACCACCTCAATGACGGAGTAAAAGCACTGAAGAGCAAAGAAGTGGTGAGAATAGATATACTGAGCGACACATTTCATATACACTGACTGCCTTTGCTTAATGCAGTAAGCTGAACATGTGTGTAAATGCAGCTGTCAAGCACACACACCGTTCAAATGGAGTGGTTCAGGGTGTCCAGTGCTAAGACCGCCCAGTCTACGCGTGTGTCTGATTACTTGATGGCTTTCTCTGAGGTGTCACCTGTCCTGCTGGGTCACATAGTTAACATGACCGATGGCAATGGAAATACAGCCCTGCACTACAGCGTCTCCCACTCCAACTTTACTGTGGTGGATTTGCTGCTGGACACAGGTTCGGAGACTTCACTAGAGCCATAAAAAAGCAATGTAAATGTAGTCGTGCAGTTTACACACCAAAACAGCCCATCTATACTATTTAAGAATGTATTAAGTATTACTAATATTACAAATTACTAATACGACAGTGGTCTTGAATTTAATACTGACACCCATCAGGGTACATTCCCAGTTCTCTGTCACCAACAGCATTTTAGAAAAACGAAATGTCACCTATTAGTTCATTCTGCACCTAAATGTGTCTGATAATGGAGGGGTCTATGGCCAATCACATGATCTCAATACAGTGTATCCGTGTACAGGCCTTTGTAAGGTGGATCAGCAGAATAAGGCCGGATACACAGCTGTGATGTTGGCTGCTCTATCAGCAGTGAAAGAGGAAAATGACATGGCTGTGGTCCAGAAACTCTTCTGTTTGGGCAATGTCAATGCCAGGGCCAGCCAGGTGAACCCCCAGCTGTTCATATGTTTACTTCTGAGTACACCCTTCACTAACCTGCCCCTTTCATATGTTGTTTTTCTGGAACTCATTAAAGTCTGTAATGTAGTAACATTATGTCTGTAAACAGAAAGATCCAGCTTCCAAAATCATGTGTGTGGGTGCTAGAATGGTGGAGCGTTTGTAGTTTGTTCTTACAGCGTTTGTTTAGAATTTAAACTTGTCATCCACATTACGAAAATAACTCCACAGGTAATTTGCAATTTTAGTTTCAAACAGAGAAGTTCGGGATTGAATCTTTAAGTGTTGATTTCACTTCAACACTTTAATGTTGTGTTCTGTAGACATTTGCCTGACAGTTAATCATTGCTTGTTCCAGATCAAATGTATTACTAGCTTTTGTTGTTCACAGTTCAGATAGACTGATCTCTTTATATAGTATTTACTGGTGTGAGTTTGATTAAATGTGTTTGGTCTGGCTGTGGTTAGGCTGGACAGACAGCGCTGATGTTGGCAGTAAGTCACGGGCGCCTGGAGATGGTCAGAGTACTGCTTGACTGTGGTGCTAATGTGAACATACAAGACGATGAGGGCTCTACAGCCCTGATGTGTGCGAGCGAACACGGTCGAGCGGAGATCGTCTCCCTGCTGCTGGAACAGCCAGACTGTGATATTTTACTGCTAGACAATGTGAGTACACAACCAGCTGTAGATACATACTAATGCAGGATGGCATCATTAAAAGGGCAGTAACACTAAGCTGTGATTGAGCAAGTACAAAAACGTAAGCACCAACAAGTGCACAACTGTATCCCATAATGTGGCACAAAAAAAGTCATTCTGAAAATCATTTGGTGTTTAATCTTCATCAGTGCATTATGCGTAACTTCATGGCCTTCTGTCATGTAGGATGGCAGTAACGCCCTCTCTATTGCCCGTGAGGCGTCCCACAATGACATTGCTGTTCTGCTGTACGCCCACATGAACTACCCCAAGACACAGGTGGACGGACGTAAGTCTCTCACACTGACCGCATGTGCAGAAAGAATTGAGTCAAACAAACACTGAATCTTTTTTATCAAAACTTTAAAGACGTTTAACTGCAACCCTGTTTACTACTGTGATGTGTTTCTGTGCGAAACAAAAAATTATAAATGTAGCACTGTGGGGTTCCTTACAATAGCAGAACCATACCTAAACACTGAAACATTATCTCAGAAGATTTTTGGCTGACAGTTCCAGCATAGCAATTGGATAATATTAACCAGTAACATTTTACAATAAGGTTCCATTGATTAACATTAACATTTGTATTAGTAAATATTTAAGTTATCATTCATTAAGATCATTAAATTCTTTAGTATTGTTCATTGTTAGTTAAATTAAACCTTATTGTGAGGTTTAAGATATTAACCAGTAGCATGCATGGCCTAAGTAATATCGGAAAGAAAGCTGACTCACTTTTGAGTGACACATCAATAAAGAATTACAAAGACAGAGATTTTATTTATTTGGAATAACGTTAATGCCCTGATGAATTATGCACAATAAGAAAGTGCATTAAGTAAATATGTTTGATTTTAATCTCATACTTCAAAGATTGTTTTCTTAAAATCTGCTGTTTCACAGATAGATCTGTTATTATCTTTTAGTGACAGTTTAAATGAATTACAACTTTGAATTGTTTAAATTCTAATAGGGAAAGAAATAAGAATGAAGCATATTGTACATATCCTTGTTTGTTGGTTCTTCGTTCAGGTGATGTGTAAGGCAAACCCCAGCCTTCCCGCCAGTGCCAGAAAAACAGCACATTAGAAACACACCCGATATATACAGACAAACTAGCTTTAACTGGCCATTTTGTATCTGTTTATATTGTATTCACAGAATATTAAGTGTTTATGCAGATATTTAATGCATTATACTACAACTGAAATACTATGTAATCAAAGTATTGTATGTAAGACTGATGCAGTCTGATTATTAATCTTCTATGGAAAACATTGTACCACTACAGAATAATAAAGAAAAGTCTTTTTCATTCCTGAAATCAGTGTGTATAATCAGGAAAAGAGGGATTTGGGAGAATGAGATGATTCACACAATACCAGAGGTTTTGTGAGAACACTAGTCAGGATAAACTAGCCTGTTCAGCTCTGTTCAGAAACACTTAAGAAGCTCTCCAGTGTCTCAGTCTGATGGTGCTGTTATCTGAACCAAAAAAGCAGCTTGCATGAACTGAGGAATTAGAGAAATCAGGGCATTTTTTTTTTTATTATTTTTTTCCGGCAATACATTTTACAGAAAGATGTTGAAGTAACAGAAAGGTTTTGGATTTATTCAGGGTCATCATGTTGATAGACTATAATTCATGTAGTGAACTTTACCTGTATTTACTTCCTATAGGGGCCTGTGTGACTTTATACATCAGGGGTCTAATGTTTGGACATGTTCCAACACATGCCTGAATGTTTCTAGCAGTCCCACAGAACTTAATTAGCTGCTTAAGGTAACCTGTAAATTCTCAAAAATCACCTAGATAGCAGTTGTTTAAAAGGCATTGCTTAATAGTATTTTTGTGAGAAAGGGTCCTGTGTCGGTTTGAAAATGGAAGTGATATGTTTTGTTTGACACGAACACACTGTGACACTTTAGTATCCAGATTCTTGATTTTTGTAAGAATAAAAGCTGTTTTATTAGATTTTCTTGCCATTCTCAGTTTTAGATCAATAATCTCAAAACACTGACAAACATCTTAATGTTAAACACTCAAAGCTGCACGTGGCACAAATTTAACTGGAAACTACATGCTAAGTTCAAGATCTGTGGAACTCTTCAACTAAACTCTAGTGTTTCATCACAAAATCAAATCTAATCCAAAGAAATCTTTAATCCAAAGAAATGTCCTTTAAAACATTCTATTTTCAGCAGTCTTATATACTGCCAGTATTGTGTTTAACATATATGAGCGAAGCTTCATGTGACTTTCACTGTCTGTTGAGCATGCCCATTTATTAAAAAGCTCTGTGTTTGTAGTTTTTATCGATTAAGTCAACTCTTTATTCTTAAACCAACTACAAACCTAGTATCCCTAGTTTTAATATACATCTCACACATATTATTTGCAATAACACCATGTATTCTGTGTTGAACAGAAGTATTCTGTTGTTTTATTTTTCATGACACGTAAATCTCTAAAAAGTGCTATATAAATAAACTGTAATTGTTCTTTTTTTATGCTTGGCAGCTTTTGCTACTTTTTAAATGTACAATTACATTTTTAAATTGTATTATGTCAGTTATATTATACGCATTGGTAACTTACAGACTCATACAATGTAGAGTTGCAGGCATAATATACATATGAACAAGCATAGGAATAAATACATCTGTGCATACAACAGCCAGAATCATGTTGGAAAAACATTTTATAGATAAATATAATTAATTAGATAAATATAGATTTTAAAATAATGCCACATATATGACAGAATTGTTGTCGATACAGGTATCAAGGTGTTAATATTTCAGTCTTTAGCTTTACTGGTTTGTTTATATATGCTTTAATCCAGTGGTTTTTCAGAAATCTTTGGTTGCTTCACAATCACAAAACAACATTTAAAAAAGTGAACTTTCAAAGCTGAAGTTAGAGGGATCATTTATAAAACATCCCTGAACAATCTGAGGTTATGTACAGTCAACTGTTATAAAAGCATGGCAGTCATCTGCTAATAATCTTTAATCATGAATCATTTCCTTAGTTCTGTTTGTTTTTTTTCGCAGCTAAACTCACTTGCACATGCAGAAATGAACATTACTGTACATTCACACAATGATGAAAGACAAGCATTGTAAAAAATATGTTCCTTTAATACGCACTTAAAATATGAACTGCAGGTAGTGCGAGGAGTCCACATGCAAGTGGCTACCAGTGACACTGAGGCTGATGTGGACTGAAATGACTGCATTCATAGAACTGAAAGTTTAAATTGAAGGAGCTGATAACAGGATAAGAACGTGTCTGCAGTCTTTACCTCTGAAAACCCACTACACGCTTAAAAATCAGACACATTTTGGCAACAGAAACATAAAACATGATGACATGGCACATGATACAAAATTCAAAAGGGACTGAGTTAACAGAGGTTAATGATCTAAAGTTTCCACTCAACATGTGGACACGTCCAGCCTATTAAAAGTGAGCAGACAGGACGTGATGATTGAGACTCTGTCCAGAAAAAGAGTGAAAGAAGGCAGGGCAGGGGGTGGACACACCCCCATCAGAGATGCTGCTGGAGGAAGTACAGTAACATGATCTCATAGTGTTCTCCAGACTCAGGACAGCGGATGCTGTGTCTTTCATTTGGGTAAATCTAGGTGAAAGAGCAAGGATAATCTTGTTAACACATATATACAGTTCTGTCCAAAAGTCTCAAGTCTAAATTGCTTTAAGCCAGTTATTTTTGTGTAGTTTAAAAAAATTATACATATACATATATAAAATAATAATGAATAAATATAATAATACAATTATATAAATAAAGTATATGAAGATGATAAATTTAGATTTCTGACCTCAAAACTGAGTGTAAAAGTCAATGATTGTTTTTAAACCTGTAGCTGATATGGTTTTCCTGCCCGAATGAGCTGAGACACCAAGAAATTGGTGTGGAAAAAGTGCACATTCTCATCAAGGAAGCCATGTAAGATCAGTAGCCGGTTTGGTCTGACAGCAGAACAGCATCACATCAGTAAAAAATGAAGAGAAACTTAGAAAGCCTTCTACAACTGTAAATCAACTAGATCAAACATGATTTAAGAGTTTGAAATGAAGGAACGTTTAGGTGAACAATGCTAGATTAGCTGAATAATATATTGATTGAACTAACGTTATTACCACTTCTTGACCTCACTAAATAGATAAAAAAGAGGCAGGAATGTTAAGAAATACAATACAATTTAGTTTTTTTGTCTCAGTTCTAATTTCATGTTGTTTTCAAAACGATCACTGAAGTGGTTTTGGTGCAGAACTTACTCATTGGGAAGTTTGTCGACGTGCAGGGCAACTGAACCCGCCTCATAACCCTGCTGGTTATTTTCAGGCACGTCCATGTAGCGTTCGGTGTAGCCAGTGTCGTATGCCATCCACACGGTCACTGGAGCTCCTGCTATGGCCACCTGCAGCACACACATTTCCAGACCTCATCAAAGATCCAAGCACAACCTCCTCACTTAAACCACTACACCACGTACATGTTTAATTTAAGTCAAACATTTGATAATATTTGTTAATAATAGCCAGCTAATCAAGGTCTTTTGGATTGCTGGTGTATTGGAGTTGGATGGAGCTAGATGGAGGTCTGTGGACCGATGTGGACTGAAACACGACTGCATTCATAGAACTGAAAGTTTAAATTGAAGGAGCTGATAACAGGATAAGAGCGTTGTCTGCAGTCTTTACCTCTGACAACCCACTAACTACACGCTTAAAAATCTGTCTGAGCTTGTGTTGAAAGTCTTGTGTTGTACAGAAGATAGAAGCTCACTCATGTTTGAAAGGAGGACATGATGCAGTTGTAAATCCCACCTTGAAGATGTTCGGCTGGTGAATAAGCCCCATTAGAGAAAGAAATCCACCGTAAGACCAGCCATGAATGGCAACACGATTCAAGTCGATGAACTTGTACTTTTCTGCCACAAACTGAAGCCCCTCCACCTGATCTTCAATCTCCACCTGCCCCTGAGAGAGATACTTTTAGGTCAAAACTGTCTAATGTCGGCTGTTTCATCCACCTATTTTTATGCCCAGTTTGGAAAATGCAAAGATGCTGCAAAACATCTTTGGCAAAGAATATGGAATGTTTTGGTCATTCTAAAATGCCTTTGCCAAAGTCTATTGTCAAAGCGGTTAAGTACGATTACCTCCCAGCATTGTCTTACATGACTGCATTGCCAAAGACCAGCATCTGCCTCCGAAAGTAAGATGACATGGCCTTGTTTATTGTCTGCGCGCACTGAGGCGCAGGTAATTTATTATATTCGAAAAACACCCAGAGTAGCTTCTAATGTTGCAGAAACTTCTTTTTACATGTGGTATCTGGCACATCAGGAAGTTTCGGTTTTGTTTAATTTGACCCAGTGGATAGAAATGGTGTTTTTGTTCACAAATGTTTTATGCAGTATTCCAGTTAATTACACTTAACTTTGAATGGAAACATAGCTAGCGATTTAGTCCTCACACACATTTCTCCAAATGTAAACTGACCATGAGTGTGTCTGACACACACTAATCATATCGCTGATCGGGTTACTGCCTCACATGCTTGTAACCCGATCAGATCTATAAAAAGCATGTGATGGCACGTTCAGGGCGGCTGGCTAGGGGTTCAGACATCACACAAACACAAGCAGATCATTCACTCTTCTGACACAACACCAAAACCTTAGCAACTGCACTGTGATTGGCTGCCTTTAATCTCCATGAGTCAGCCAGAGTCTTCAATTTCTACAATAAGCAAACACTACGGCTGTATTTAAGTTTTTTTTTTATTTTAGCATCAACTCTTAAGAAATGTTTTAAAACATCCTAAAAAGAAATTTAACAGGTTGCATTGATTTGGAAAAAACTGCTTGTAATTGTACGTCAGTTGAATCAATTTCTATTCTAATTATGCTATTCTGGGATAAGTAAGATTCAAAGTGGATCAGACCTCGTGTTAACGATCAAATATGTGGCTACATGACACCAGACTGTAAATTGTACTTACCATTTTGTTTTTAAGGGCCCCCTCAAACTTAAGGCCCCTTTGGCATGACCCTCTTCCATCAATGACTACGACTGCATATCCCAGAGATGCCAGTGTGTTGAGACGCAGGTACTTCACACCCTTGTAGGAGTTATTTACTAACTGCACCTAAAACAAAAAGAGCATCTTCAAATTACACCTCTCGCAAAACAAAAATGATCCACAGCACATCTGGTCTTTAAATAACCAAAGAGAGCCCACGTTACCTCGTGATCTCACTCCACTGGCTACCAATAGCTGCCTGCATTAAATTTAAATCTCTGACCATGGCCTTCACGACGATCACTGGAACTTCACCCTACTACCTCAACTCTATCACACTTCTTCAGCAACATGTCCCTTCCCACCACCTACATTATGTAAATGAGCGGCAACTGATCGTTCCCCTTACAATAAAATATTAGATCGCTCTAAGACATTCACCTATTCTGTTCCTTGCTGCTCCCAGCCTCTACTTGATCTGCGGAGACCATCACAATCTTTAAAAAACAACTATAAACACATCTGTTTCGCAGACACCTGACTAATCCCTAACACGCCGATGTTCAACCTCATATCACATATCTGTAAAAAAAATATTTTTCTAACGTTTATCCTGTCCCTGGCATCAGAACTATTTACACTTGTAAATGCTCTCTCTCTCTGTATGTCGCTTTGGATAAAATTGTCTGCTAAATAAGTAAATGTAAAAGGTAAAGAACCTGCAGCTTTCAGCCAGCCCACCTGTGGACCCCCATACACAAACAGGATTGTGGGGTGTTTTTTTCCCGGTTTCAGGTTGTGTGGTTTGTACAGCATCCCATATAGCTGGAAGCTGGACTTTGCAGGGAAATTGAAGATTTCCGGAGGGACGTAATCGGCCGGGCAGCCTATAGAGCAGACATGAGGTTAGATGTTTCGTGAGGACTCTGAAGTCAGAGCTCTAAGGTTTGTCTCACCTGTGGCCTCCATCATGCTGGCCCAGAACTCTGGCTCTCTGTGCAGGGGGTCACCAGAGCCCATCAGTTTGTAGACGTGTACACATGGCGGGGTGCTGATGTTACTGTAATGACTAATGAACATGTCAAAGTTCTGTATTCAAACACAAAAGCAGAGATGAAAACAGAATAAAAGAATATTAAAAATTATTATACACATATAGAATTTATTTTAGTGAATTATCATCCCAGTATTGTGTTCCACACACTTACATACACCCATGGTTTACGGGGACTCCCCAGAAGCGTAATGATTTTTATACTGAGCTAATCAAATTTTCTTTCCCCTATCCTACCCCTAAACGTAACCCTCTCACAAAATCTTTGTCATTATTTAATAAAAAAAAAAACATTTTGTATGTTTTTTAAGCCATTTGGTTTGAGGACACAGGAAGTGTTGTTTTAATTATGTTTACATTGTTATACACGTCATTACACACATATTCCAGTAAACACACACTCACTCACTCACTCACACCTGGCTAACAGAGCAGTTATGAGAGAATCCTGGCTTAGTAAGTCTGACGATTTCCCCAGGAGATTCGTAGCTCACGACATACAGATGGTGCTCCAGGGGAGTGTCTTTAGTGCCCTGGAAGTACACTAGCTTGGTGTCTTCATTGACCCAGATCTGCAAATGAAGATAAAGGTCTAAAGGACATCCCTATATGGAGGAAGGACATACTGTACTTTAACTTTCTTCAAACGCAGAGCAAACCTTTGAGCCGTGTCGGGCCAAAACCTCCCACTCTCCACTGGTCAGGGTCACCTCCTCTTTAACTGGGCATCTGAAATCATCTAAAAACAAATGGCACGTGTTATTCATGTATTCTGTATTCTTCATGTGTTCTGCGGGTGAGGATGTTGGACCTTCTGAGGGGCTATAATCTCTAGACCAATGCAGGTTGTTCGGCTGCAGGATGCTGGTGACTCTATACAGATGACAGAAGTCCGTTTTTGATTCATTTACCCACAGGAAGATTATTTCATCATCACTTGCTTGGATAAAGGGATAGAAGATGTCATGGATCTGATGAGAACCAGAAGACCAGAAGTCAGAGATGCACTCAAACAAAGCTACCAAACTCTTCCTGCCGTGTGTGAGGTTTCTGTATTTACATTGATCCAGATGTCTGTAACCTCCTCGTAGATAATGAAGGGCTGGATGCCCTCGGGCATGGCCTCCACATGGTCCTCCCAATGCGGATTGTCCACGCCCACAGTAATGAAGATGGCAGGTGGTAAGAGAACTAACTGCAGCTTCTGCTGACTGCGGTCCAGTAATACCGCCCAAGCACTGCAAAGAGAGAACACCACAGATCACTGGAGCTGAATTACACTCTGATCTGACACATAAACACACGTCACCACCAGGTCTGAGAAAGACACACACCTAGCCTGAACATGAGCAAATGACATACAGCCAAAGGAAAGACTTTCAGTAAATACTTTCTGCTGCAAAAGATTTCATCATTATTCTCCTGTTTAGCATCCAGAGAACTGAACACATCAAAGACAGGGTAGGCAATTTTTTCCAGAAACATTTAATGTTATGCTGGTTAAAAGTCTCTTCACATCCTGGTAACAATCACTAAGTGGTCTAAATTTATTTATATAAATATTTAACTTCTGTGGAAGGCGCATCACATTAAAAGGTTTGTACAATCATTTGGTCCGAATGCAATTACAGGATGTTCTACTTGCCTGTCAAACTGTATGTGTTCATGTGTTGGAGTAGGTGTGGCTTTTTAAAGCACTCTGATGGGAGGGGATCTCATGCTTTCAACGCTAGCTTGCTATTGCTAGCCTCTCTGAAATTACTTTGAGTTATTTAAATTACCTTTAACATGGGTCGTGAGGGTGAGTAATGACAGTAAATAAAAAATTATTTATTAGTCAAACTTACAACTTGCCGTCTTTTGTCCACCCAGCGCGGGCAATGTATTCCACCCCAGGGAAGAGTGTGTTGAATGGGAGAACAAGCTCTTTGTTTTGTGCACTAACAATCTATTTTAAAAAAAGCCATCATTAAGTCATTAAATCAGAGACGAACATACAGCAAGTCAAAAACCTGACACCCACCTTGCCCTGTGGGTCAGTTCGAACCTCTGCTAGTTTTAAGCTAATTTTGGGGTTTTTACTCCCTAAAAGCAGAAAGTGGTTATGAGTAAAAACACATTCACAAATCTCCAAACTGCCAGGGTTTCACACCAAACAATCCCAAATACAGTTTCTTACAGTTCAGTAAGAATCACTAACAGTTTCAGTGAGACAACAAATTCAAATCAATAATGAAAGTTGATAAATCAAGTGAGTGTGTGTGTGTGTGTGTGTGTGTGTGAGTCTTTGATCACCAGTGCGGGGGTATCTGTACACATCTGCCTTTCTCTCTTCCAGGGCTGGAGACGGTACATGAATAATCTCCACTTCTGATTCATCTACTTCCTCATACAACAACTGTAAAGTTCTGCCTCCATCTGTACCTGCAACATAAAACAGAATGACCCATTTAAAGCAAATCTACTAATCTACTATATAAAGCTATTCACACCAGAAACAAATGTTTGGGTTTGTTAAGTGTGTCAATTTTTTCTTAGTTGGCCATCATCTTTTCTGCTGTGGTCAGGTCTGATCCGCTCTGGTTTGGTCTGATGTCACTGCAGCTATAGATCTATAGAGCATTTGGTGGTCTTGATGTTAACTGGTACACACACTAATATTGCTGTTGTCTTTGTACTCCACACATTCTGAGCACAAACCTAAAAATGACACAAAACTAAATGTTTGCACTTCATATAATCTTAAAATGAAAAATATCTTATGAGCCTTATCAAAACCATCTACAAACAAGCTTATGAGCCCTTATCATTTAAACATCATATGTCATTTGTATTGCGTTTGGTGTGAAAGGGACTAAATAACACAATCAGAGCTCTTTCACGATCAGATTTTTTACGAACCTTCAGGGGCAGCAGGAGACCACCAGTATCCTGTGAAGCGATCAAACTCCTCCTGGATCACAAATGTTGCCACACCAGCGGACTTTGGGTCATCCTTGACATTATTCAACCCTGTAGAGCAACAAAACAGAAACCAGAATTTAAGAAAATCTTGAGTATTTTTGTGGACTTCTTACACCGATCTGTCTCCTCCAAACCTTTGACTATAACTCATAATCCTCTCTTAAAGGGATACTCCACCAAAAAATTGTTAAATTTGTTACCCCTAAGGCGTAAATTATTTACCCCTAAGGCATCCTAGGTGTAGGATAAATTATTTACCCCTAAGGCATCCTAGGTGTACATAACTTTGTTTTTTCAGCCAAACAGAATCTGAGTTATATTAAATAACATCTGTGCTCTTCCTATCTTTAAAATGGCACTGAATGGACCATTAAAACAATACATTTGTGAAAGGAAACGATCACTATTTTGAGCATTATATATTTTTTTTTAAACATGGTGGCATTAACATCGTTGACTCAGACTGGCAAGTAGTCTTTAATTATCATTATGGAAACTGTCCAGCCATCCATAGCAACCATTTAGAACACCCTAGCAAACAACTTGAATTAGCCATATCTCAACACCAGAACATCAGAGAAACATGGGAAATCATAAGCCATATTACAATATATCTATCATGTTAAATCATGCTAGCATCATGCTGATTAATGCTGAAACATGTTAGCATCATGTTAAAATGTATTAGTGTTGAAATATTCTTGCCCAAGTTGCATCACTCAAAAATGATGGCAACCCATAGAACAGAAAGGGATAAAGTTATCAAATTTGGCACACAGATAAAGGACAGATCTAAAATGTAACCATAGCAAATTTTGGAGTCTCGCCATTTTTAATTTTGTCGTTAAATGCAACATCTAACATTGAGCGTCATTATGAAACTTGGTATGGTTTATTGAGACCATGCCCTCAGAGCACCTGCCAATGTTGGGGTGAGCTTCCCAGAGTGATCAAATGATAAAATTCATAAAAGTGCAACACCCTTTAAATTAATTTACCTGATTGTCATGTGCCTGCTGTCTATAGATACATTGTCTCATGCCAAGTACCGTGATACTAAATATGTCATTATCAACCATATTTCCTGTCTGCCATTTTGAGTTATGTTGAAAGCTTACTTTTCTTAGGCAGCACTTCCAATTTGCACAGAATTTTAAGGGCACAAACTAGGAACACTCTGGACAAAAGTTATTAAAATCTTTTTGATACACCAAATGGTTTTTGTTTCATTGTGACCACATCCTGACTGCCTCATCAAAATATGGCGACATCGCCAACTATTGGTCAAAAATTGTCAAAGTTTAGCTTTGTAACTTTTGACTTGTAAGTCCTATTAACTAAATGGCTCATGCCAATTCCAAAACACCTAATGTCATCATTTTCCATCATAAATATTCCTCAAAGAAACCTAATTTAAACTCCTCCAAACAGAGTCTGTCCGATTTGCACAACAATTGGTACGTAGCATACAGAGACGCATCTTTGCGAAACTTGGTATACTTCTTCATCTTCATTGTCTGAGGGAACCTACAAAGTTTGAAGCCAGTACCCCCATGTTCAAAAGTTCTAACAAAATTTCTGAAACGGCTTATGAGGTTTGGTTAATTTACCGATGTGTCATGTGACTTATCTTTACAGATTGTATGGCTCATGTCGAGTGCTTCGATAGCATATTTGTCAGTCAACTGTACTTTCTGTGCACCATTTTGAGTTATTTCGAAAACCTACTTTTGCAAAGTCTTCCTAGGTCATATGTTTGATTAGCAAAACATTTTGCATGCATCATCTGACAAAAAGTTGTTTTTTAAGCCTGTTTTTCAAACTCATCATCAGTAATGTCCACAGATAATCACCCTTTGTGCCCTTGACCCCATAACTGCTGCTTGCAGCTATACTTTACTATGACTTAGACTGTGTTTATCTAAAAAAATGTCATGTATGCCTAGGGTGCCTTGAGTGTCATTTATGGGCCATTTTCCATTTTCAGGGTAAAGTATCCCTTTAAAAGGAGCCATGACATGGGTTTTTTAATTTTATTTTGTTTCCTAAGATGTAATTATGATTTTTTTTAAATGTATGCCCTTTTTCCAACCTGCTTTTAGTCCTGTGATTAAAAGTCAGAATTGAGTGTTTCCCTTAAATGAACCTTCAAGGGGTTAATGTCAACATATATGATTAGCCAACATCTTGAATTTGTTTGACTGGCATCTTACTGCAGTCACAATCATATCATAAGTGTAACAAGGTCTTCAGATCCACTAAACGTATCCACTGAAGTCTCTACAGCCTGATGTGCAATTCATTCCAAACAAATAGTTTGTTGTAATCAATTGTTCTGTCAAGTGAGTACTGTTTCCACTTCTCTGCAAATGAATGACCGTGGGTGGAACCACTGACGCAATTATGTATAAAAATAGGTGTTATCTTGCTTTGTGGCAGGTCATGTGAAAATAAATCTTCATCACATATCCAGCCATTTAACATCATTTTTTCCTTTCAGAGAACAATAACAAATACTTTCGTTATTGATATAAAGGACGTTTTAAGATGTGAAAATTGTCATGACCCCTTTAATAATTGGATATAAATTAAGTAAGCTATAAATAATGATCATAAATGCAGGAATAAAGTTTTTTGAAAGCAAAATATTCCAGGTTATTGTCAACTCACTGTCTATATACCTCATTTGGGTGATGCTGACAACCCCAGTAAATATTTTCATTCTACCTAAGCATTTTGTTATACAGGCAGGTGAAAGAAGGCAAATTAATTTTTAAAGTTAAAGATGATGAGTGTTTTCTGGTACAGTACTCAAACCTTTATTACAGAAGGTAAGTCTTCTCTCCTCTCCGGTCTCGATGTTGGTCACCCACAGGTCATTATTATTAATGAACGCAATAAAGGTGGGATCACCGGGTGAAATCTTGGGGTCCATGCGTGTCCCTGAACACTTAGTCTTTATTTCCACTGGCTTCATTGGTGCAGCCTGCTAAACATCACATGACCTTCAGACACAGGGCACACGCGCAAACACTCACACGCATTTAACCAAGTATTAACCCTAAAACAGTCCTTTAAAGGGGTGTCAGAAAGTGAGAACCTGCCAAAATGTCTTACTGTATTTTCTCTGTCCTCACTCCAATGATCTAACTGGTCAGAACGGTCTTCACAAAAATACAGGTAAAAGTACAAACACTCTCACACATGGGGGAATCTTCCATCAATACTGAACGACAGGAAACGGAAACAGCAGCTTGACTCACAATAAAACCATTACGACCCCCGTCACGGCAATAGAAAAGGCTGTTGCTTGCTTGGAAGAGGAAAAGGCCACTGCGTGCATGATAGTCATAGGATGTGATGCCAAAGACCCCCAGACGTTTCCTCTCCCGGAGGAGTTCCTCCTCACGGGAATACACACCATGATGAGGAGTTGCCTGCAGGAGAAACACAAGTCAAAGAAACTTTCTCCTGCATCATACAGTACCAGTCAAAAGTTTCGAAGCACATACTTTTAATATTTTAAATTTTTTAACTTTTATATTATAATATTTTAACACATTTTAGAATAAACAGTAAACTCAAAATATCATTATTAAATAACATAAATGTAACTCTGGGAATTATGTTTTGACTAAAGCTAATTCAAAATAAATTAAACTAGGCTACATTGTAGCAACTTCAATGTAGTCACCCTTTGCCTAGAATTTACAAAAATGTGTTTTTGACATTTTATTCCCCACTTCAAGTGTCACACTGAGATGCTTTTTAAACACTATTGAAGGAGTTCTCATCTATTTTGGGCTCTGACTGCCTGCTTTATTTCATTATTTGGTCTAAATCATCCATTAATCCATTTTTTAAAAATGTATTTGTAATTTTCTAGTAACAAAGTAATATGTTGGCACAATTATATTTGTATTTACAAAAATAATTTTAAACATTTAAGCAAACAGATTCAGATTTTTAAGATCATGAGAAACATCCAAGTCAGGTGTTTGTAAAATTTGAATGTTACCACATATGTGCATGTATATGCTGCTCACACAGATATGTCTCAACACACCCAACGAGTAACATCCTATGGAGAAAGAGCTGAAACAAACCCAGCAATGATACCTGAAAGTGGTCTAACATCTGTTTCCAGGATAACACCAGCTGGGCTTCTTTCCGGATCTTCTTTGGGATTTCAGAGAACAGTAATGAGTTTTCTCTGCTCCCATAGGGCATTCCTGAGTAGAACAAAAATGCAGAAAGACTCGAATACAAAAATATTGTTTTACCGATCAACTGGCACACAGAGAAGCTTTTCTGAAGTATTGGTTATTGGAAAAAATCAACACAGATAAGTTGCACCAATAGTGGTCAACAGGTTACTTTTTGTTCAGTTTAGATGTTTGTTTTTGTATATGTTTTTTTTTTTAAATTACAGTGATTGGAACATTTTTAATCATTATAAACTTTCTTACTACACTTCATACTTTATTGTAAGTCTTACTTTACAATTTCACTTCACGTTTTTGGAAATCCAGACTACAGCAAAACTATATATTATGCAGTATTATTATTATTAATGGGCTGAATATCATTATTCTTTAGTAATTTATTTCTTTACTTTTATGGACACAAAATGTTGGTAACTCAATTTTTAAGATACATACAAGATGAAATAAAACACCACGTGAAGTGTTCTTGTCAAATCCATGAAATTACTTTAACATCTGACAGAAATGAGCAATAATGAAGGTTGATGGACCTGTTACACAGATACCTCAGATACTTTCCAGTCTTTTATTGGGATTGAATGTAATCAAACAATGAAGAATCAATGTATTTGTTAGTGCAGGAAGCTTTATGTTAGAAAAGCCTGGATTATTTTCACAAACAGAAGAAATGTACCAAGATAGTAGAGGCGATGTGAGTGAGGGCCAGACTCATCGTTCTTCTGGACAAATTGGAAGTCATGAGGGGGTTTATTAATGATCATTCCCGAGTACTTCCGGCTGCCGTGAATGATGTCACGCAAGCCATCCCATGAGTGCTTCTCCACAAAGAACTGTGAGGGAATGTCCTCCATTTCTACAACTTCTGTGCTGTCTGTGATGTCATCTACTGCAGTCATTCTAACAGCTGCAAAACTGAGAACAGAAACATGCCATCTAATAAACATTCCCAAGCAGGGCCATAACCCTCCTCCCCCCAAAAAAAACAGGAAAATCTTACCTTTTCCAACTACCTTCAGTTTCGTCTTCAAGTTTCACCCTTTTTCCTCTATACATTAACCAGCACACAACCCTCCACAAGTTCTGGCAACATCAATTTGAGCAAGAAAAAGAATAAACCGAGAAAAAAATTTAAAACAACACTTTAAAACTGCAATTCGTAACATTTGCCTCTCTGTTGGAAACATAAACTGCAAGTTAATTGTCGAGTTGTTTTCTTTATATGGATGACAAGTTTAAATTCTAAACAACTGCTTTGAGAGCAAGCTACAAACGCTACAACCCTATTCTCAGCAAACACAAATTAGTAGCCATATCTTCTTTAAAGCCAAACTGACATTTCCAGCTAAATTGAATCTGACAGCACAAAATCTAAATAATTTTTATAAACTTATTGCTGTGTATCCGCATGAGGTAAGACAACACCAAACTTATTTCCCAAGTTAGATGTAAATCACTCAATGCATGCAGAAGACATGAGACACTTCCTGTTCCATTTATTGCCATACACTGATTGCCTTGCCATGGCAACACTGTTGAAGATATTAACTATCCATTCACAATTAAGCATTTTCATTGTTTTAAGTTTCGTAAATATGTGTGCCTGTATGTAGTATATTATATTATAATATATATATATATATATATATATATAAAATATACTAATATATATGCCTAAAATATATATATATATATATATATATGCCTCTGTATTAATAACAAACATCCCTGCTGCATCTGATGGCCCAGAATACAACATTAACATGAGGAATGTTCAGCTATAGGTCGGAGCCAAATGTAACAATCCTCGAAGTTTTCGAGGTGAGAAAACTTAATTTACACATTCTTCACATTCTTTTGTATAAGGCAAATTGTAATGAAAATGTTTGAAAATGTATTGAAAACATTTAAATTCAGAATCGATATAAACTGGAACAGGGCTCCTTAATTCATACTGCAAGAATCTTGCAGGAATTCATCTTTGCTCACAATGATTCACAGAATCATTTTTTCTATTACTGAAATGAACAGTGTTATTGTGTTATTTCTTTGTGTAGGCTGGCATGAAGAATTAATAATAAGATTACAGATAAAAAGCATATTTTTTTGAGTATACTAGGCTGACAAATCAAGTGCAAAGCATAACCCCAAAATGCATTAAATAATAGAACATTTCTTATTTTATATTTTCTTTTTTCTTATTTCTCTGTGCTCACATATTTCTTGTCTAAAATGGAGCAACTGTAACCCAATCACTAAATTATTTTTGATTATGATTTTTGATAAATTCATATTCAATTCAAATAAATTAATCAATGTTTTGTTTTCTTGTTAATAAAAAGGAATAATGACAGATATTTTCGTGACACACTCAAGCCCCAGATACGTGGGCTGCTTTCTCATGTCCTGGCCACTGGACTGAAGCAGCAGGATGGTGAGGCGAGTTTGGCTGCAAGTGGGTCCGAACCCCCAGAGAAAGTACCACAAACTGGCTCCTTGCATGCTATGAATGCTGAGTTGTTGGATGGAGATCTGGAACATGGTGGCAACGACATCAGCAGCTCAGTATCATTGCAGCTAGCAATGCAGAGCCAGTTAGCCCACAAAGTGGACAGCCATTTGTTTTTTGGCAGAACAATAAAAGCCGCTTTCCAGCTCTCACACAAGCTGCACAAACCTACCTCTGTATGTGCATAAGTGTGCATAAGTGTTAATAGGGAACAACTTTCAGCACAGCAGGAAATATTATAAATGAGAAGAGGAACAAGCTGTCAGCCAAAAATGCAGAAATGCTTATATTTATAAAGAAAATCTGCCATTGATGCTTAAGAAGTTAGGGAGATATTAATCTACTAATCTGTATCCACCCTCTCTCTCTCTACCTCACTCTCCCTCTCTAAAAACCCACAAAACCTGACTGAGCTTCTCAGAAAAAAATAACTACCCCAAACATTTTTTATTGATTCATGATGCAAAAGCCATCATGATAATGCAGCTGTGATTCTGTTAGTATCAACTACATTTCTTCTTGATATGCCAAGAGATGTAAGGGCTGACTGACTTGAACAATATTTTGGCTATAGCCACTGTTCCCTCTAAGCTATGCGCGTGCGCAATTGCTCACTGCTGACACGGTCTCTGCGCACAAAAAAATCCAACCTGAATTGAAAATAAAATAAACACACAATTCATTCGGTGCTATTTTGCAATGTGAGTCAGTGAGTGACCGGTGACTGGCTGCTCCAGCCAATGATGCGATTCACATACGTATTTACGCAGCTAATCAACGTTGACAGGCTATGACAGCGTCCTTATGTGCCGCCACCGGTGTTTTAGCTAGCAAAGCGGCGTGGACGATGCCAAGTGCTGCTTATGTTGACCCTTTATAATAATGGCAAAACGAACAGGCAGTGACACATCCCCCAACCAAGCCAAAGTAAAAAAACAATGCAATTCTTTTAAGATGGAATGGCTGTCAGAGTATGTGCAAACAGAAGAAAAAACTGTGAAACTGGGTGAGATTTTTTCTTTTTTTAAGCGAGAAAGTTCTGCTCTGCAAAACATGTTGCGAAGCCAAAATAGCAAGCGAGTTTTCGGAGGGAAAAGTGTGGACAAAATGGAAGCTGGACTACCTCAAGCGTCATTCAGCACAAAAGTCATTTTAAAGCAGTTGAAATTGTAAGAAGATGTAAGATGGGAATGGGGATCGGTACATTGTTGGGGGAGAGCGCCAAAGACCGAGAGAAGAGAAACGAGCTGTCACTTGTAAAGAAATCCAATTCTGAGCAAGTTAAAGTTCTCATCGACAATATTCTACTAGCCATCAACATGAATGCTTCTATGCTGTCAGTTCAACAAATTCACGATCACATGGCAAAGTATGTGAGTATACCAGAAAGCTGGCGATGCAAAAATTATGCCTTTGAGTTTGTGAATTTAATTAATCAAATAGTGCAGAATGAGACGATGTGTAAAGTTAAAAATGCACCTTGGCACACCCTGATCGTAGATGACAGCACAGACATAACAGTGCACAAAATGCTAGTCCTGTATATTAAATACAGGGAGGAAAATAACGTCAACCATAAAACTATGTTTGGTGGCATCATCCAGCTGACAGCATGCACTGCTCAGGATATTGTGCATGCAATACTCAGTTTTACACCAAGCATGAACTAGACATGCAGAGAATGGTGATGCTGACCTCCGATGGTGCCTCAGTAATGCTAGGAAAGCACAACGGAGTTGCAGCTTTATTAAAGCGGCAAATACCACACCTAACTGAACAACATTGTGTGACCTATAGAGAGGACTTGGGCATTGATGATGCGTGGAAAGATGTACCTTTGGTGCGTGATGTGGAAACTCTTCTTAGAACGGTTTATTCCACTTTCTCTAGATCCACTGTAAAGAGGGGAAAATTGGAAGACCTAGCAAAGATTCTTGATGAGGATACACTGTCATTCAGGCCTCTGAACGAAGTGCGATGGCTGTCGCGGTACCAAGC